>PVKU01005535.1:0-121372 GCA_004027475.1 Anoura caudifer | reverse complement strand
GGTATGAGTTGGGGGAAGGGACAAATGGAGCAGGGCCATTGAGTTGTTTTGCATAGCAATGGTTTTGCAGATAACCCCCAGAATGGTCATTTAACATATCTATAACCTTTAACTGGTTTCATAGATATGTTAAACAGCTGTGGCCATGCTCTGAGCCAGGGGGGATGGAAAGGACTTCCCCAAGGACGTGACTAGGGGGAGGAACCCTAAGTTAAAGCACCTGTGTGGGAGCTTGGAGAAGATTGGCTCCAGAAAATGGGACACACCTGCCCAGACTCATGATGGCATCCCAATAACCTTGGAAACATACAGGAATGCTGGCAGGTGTAACCGATTGTAGGAGGAGTCAGAAACAGGGCTGCAGAGGAGGATTGGCATGGGGATTTAAACCCAGGCATGGTAGCCATTTGGAGGGAGATTGGTTTCACGGGAGAGATCCATGCGGTTTCACCAAAGTGCAGACCCCTGCAGCTTTGGTGAAGAGGGAGAGCCACGAGGCTTTTCCAGAGTGGGGACCCCTTCCCCACAGCTTTGGTAGAAGAAGAACCACGTGGCTTTGGGGTGCTCCCTTTGGCTGTGTGGCCTGGGAGCAAGAGAGACTGCCTGAAAGAAGGGTGAGAGAACTCTTGCCAGTAGGCCATGAGAAGTTGCCACATGGCTTCAGATTAACCAGAGATCCTGCCTGGAAGACGACACAGCTGACGGTGTCAAGAGCCTGGATCCCGGACGTGTGCTTCTCTTCCTTGCAATTATGGTACCCTAACTTAGGGCAGAGGGAGATAGGAAGCACTGTGGGTGTCTGGGGGTATCCTAAAGGACTTTGATACTTTAATGAAGATGTTAAGTCACCACTTTAACTCTGTGTAGCATTAAATAAACATTTCCTTTCCTTTCACAAATCTCTGGCTTTGAGAGACATCTTTGCATAAGGCGGCGGACGATAATGGACCTTTTCTGTTGCTCGGTAACAGTTTTTG
This sequence comes from Anoura caudifer, assembly GCA_004027475.1. Taxonomy (NCBI): domain Eukaryota; kingdom Metazoa; phylum Chordata; class Mammalia; order Chiroptera; family Phyllostomidae; genus Anoura; species Anoura caudifer. The sequence continues at coordinate 120,395 of PVKU01005535.1, read as the reverse complement.
GGGGCTCGTCCGGGATCTTAATTGCCCGTGGAAGACTGACCCCTCAGGTTCGAGAAAGTGAGACTTTGGAAGTGTTTTGCCAGTCTCGAGAACCTTCTGTTTGCTCTGTAACACAACCACAATGCAATGGGCAACCTGGTAGAGAAACAAATCAGTCATGACAACTTCAACACCCAGAACTGGGCCAAGACAGAATCTGGGCAGCATTAGGAAGAATATCCCTAACAGTACTCTGGGCCAAATGAACTAATGCACAATCCAAACCTCAAAGTACTCTTGCCAGCCAGAAACCTGAATGGACTTTTAAGTAGATTATTTACTGGCCCAGGAGGGTAGATTTGTGCTCTAATACTTCTTGATAAACTTATCAGGTCAAATGCAAACAAGTGGTGACAAAATACAGGGTCTTGTAGAAGTAAGGCTTGCTTGAATGTGGTTGGTAGGGTAATAATATGGGTGTGATAATTTATAGTTTTAATTTGCACATTTCATCTAAAATGTTATATGCTATGCTTGAGTGTGATATTGTTATGTTACAGAGTTACATGTTTATGATTTTGTAATAAAAAAGGGCACTATTTGAGTTGGACCTTGTATTACAGCAAGCAATGTGGCTAAAAGGATTGTATCCTGGGAACCTAGAAACTATCTGGGATACCATTAATGGATACATTCCCTCAGTAACTTGGTTTCTGCCTTGGTTGGGACTTAGTAGTCTTTCACCCTTGCATCTTTAAAGTGTTGGTTAAATTTATATCTTCCAGACTCATCACATCAGGATGATGATGCTCCAGGGTTTTCAACCAATCCCTAAGGAATCTGATGCCAACACCTTATAACATGCAGCACCCATGCCATTCTCAGGAATTCCTCCCCAACCACTAAATGAGATAGGGTGAGTTTCATGGTTCTAAGCAAGCAGAGTCTACTGTCCCATTCCAGCAGGAAGTAGATATAGAAGACTGACCACCCCCCCCTCAGTAACCCCCCAAAATAATTGAGAACCATGTCTCTCAGGGGGACATTGAGGCAGGAGATTTAATAGAAAACCCGAAGTCACTGCAGCTCTCATCAGTCAGCCTCCTGATTTCCAAGAATCGTCTTGTGACACCTAATAATAATTAGCATTGTGGTTTCCTCCCCGAGTTAGCAATCATGGAGGATTGTGGGAAATTGCATGTGTAGAAGCTTAAGTAAAAACTTTATAAAGCTTGTAACCCTTCAATAGGGAAGGAAGCCATTTCCTGGCCAGAGATGTCCTGCTCCCTTGTCTTGAGAAGTATACTTTCCTTATTAAATTTCCCACTAGCTTTGCTTTACAATATCTGTGTAGTCAGTCCAGTTCTTTTTTCACAATCACCAAGAACCTGGGCCCTGTCTCCATCTGCAACAATGGGGGTCCGGTATTCAGGGGTTCAGGCCCCTCCACCTCAGATGCAGCTCTGTCACCAAGATGACTACAGCTGTGAAAGTTAGAGGTGGAGGAGGCACACCAGGTCTTAGCTGCTTCAGCCTCAAAGTGACATACATTGTGGACACTGGAAGGACTTTTTCCACACTCCTGGGTGGGGTGATCACAACAGGCCTACAGAAAAGTCTGAAAGGTTGGAAGCAGAGCAGGTCCTATAAACTCTCAATGCCTTATTGACTTATTTAGAGAGTAAATTCAGTGTCTTATTCAGGTCCTGATGAAAACCATTTTTGTTCATTTTGAAAGTTCTGGGACAATTTGCTGATATTAAGAAATTATTATTACAGGTGAAGTATTAAATAATGATGTTGTCATTATTTTGAGTTCTAATATTTCATTAACACACTGAAATATTTTTGGATGAAATTATATGATGTCTAAGATGAATGGGATGAATGTCCCAATCATTTGGGAGGAAAAGGGAGTGAAGGAAGAGATGAGAGAGAACTGGCATGCATTGATCACTGTTGAAACTGGGTGCTGGGTACCTGAGGGCTTATTACTTGCTCTAATTTTTTATATGTTTGAGACTTTAATAATAAGAGGCTTATCAACATAACTTTCGCACAATAATATATATAATATATATAGAAAAAAGGCTGAAAGGTTATAAATCAAAATGCTAGCTATACACTTAAACTTACATAATATTATATGTCAATTATATCTCAATAAATATAATTAAAAAAAATATTAGCCAAAAATAATTCTGGCAGATGAGATTATAGGTAAGTTTTCTTTTTTCTTTTTTAATTTTAGTTGTTGTTCTTGTACAGTTTTCTGTCTTCTACTCCCATCCCAGCCCACCGCCCCAGCCCTCCCCAGCTCCCTCCCATTTCCACCCCCCCAGCTTTTGTCTATGTGTCTTTTATACTTGTTGCTCTAAACCCTTCCCTGTTTACCTTGAAATTCCTACCCCTCTCCTCTCTTGTTCTCAATTCCAGTGTCTTTGGTTATGTTATGCTTGTTTGTTTGTTCTGTTGATGAGGTTCCTGTTAAAGGTGAGATCATATGGTATTTGTCTTTCACCTCCTGGCTTATTTCACTTAGCATAATACTCTCCAGTTTTTTCCATGCTGTCGCGAAGGGTAGGAACTCCTTCCTTCTTTCTGCTGCATAGAATTCTGCAAGTTTTCTTTTTATATTGCTCAATATCTTCTAAAATTCCTACAAAGAACACACAGCATGTTACAAATTTAGGAAAGAAAAATTAAGCCAAAGTAACCCACACTTCCCATGGGCAAAGGTTTCTCTCAGGCTCTGCATGTGGATAGGTAACGGCACACCCAGGCCAGGAAGCTATTTGGCTGCACAAATCATGGCCCTTACAGGCAAATGTAATCCACTTGGCCATACTTCTCTTCTGAGAATCAAGCCCAAGGAAGTCATCTAACACCTGAAATGACAACCAAGCTTCCTGCTCAAGGATGTTTTAGTTACGAGAGTAAAAACTTGGAGTCAGAGGCTATATCCAACAGCAAGGGATTATCTTGGTGAAGAAAGACACATTAGAACAATTGACTGGTAAGCATCCATCAAAGCAGTGATTATTGCATAGAACACCTAAGACTTAATGTGTGTGAACCAAAGCGGCATATCTGCATGTCTGACATGATTTCAGTTGCAAACATGTAGGAAATGAATGGAACCCAATAACCAGCCTCAAGGGACACCCATTAATATATTATTTTGTTTTTGTTTATCTAGGATTTTTAATTAAGCTTTTTATTGTTTACACTATTACAGAAGTCCTCCATTTTCAGACCCTCTGCCCCCTCCACCCAGTCTCCACCTTTTCCCTGGCCTTCATCACATTGTTGTCTGTGTCCATGGGCTGTGAATATACGCATAAATGTTCTTTGCTAATCTCTTCCCATCCTCCCACCCCCTCCCCTCTGAGATCTGTCAGTCTATTCCATGTATCCATGCTTCTGGTTTTCTTGTTTGTCATTTTATTTTGTTCATTAGATTTCTCATATGAGTGAGATCATATGGTATTTGTCTTTCTCTGACTGACTTATTTTGTTTAGCATTAATACTTTCCAGGTCCATCCATACTGTTGCAAAAGGTTAATGTTACTTCTTCTTTATAGCTTCATAATATTCCATTTGTAAATGCACCATATCAATTTTATCTGCTATCTGGGCACCTGGGCTGTTTCTAGATACTGGCTGTTGTAAATAATGCTGCAGTGAACATAAGGGTGCATATATTTTTTTCTGATGGGTGTTTTGGGATTCTTAGAATATATTCCCAGAAGTGGGTTTGTTGGTATAAATAGCAATTCAATTTTTAGGTTTTTGAGCAAACTCCACAGTGTTTTCCACAGTGGCTGCACCAAACTGTATTCCCACAAACAGTGCACTAGGGTTCCCTTTTCTCCACATCCTTGCCAGCACTTATTTCTTGATTTATTAATGGTAGACATTCTGGCAGGTATGAAGTGATATTTCACTGGGGTTTGCATCTCTCTAGTGATTAGTGATATTGAGCACTTTTTCTTTGTCTACTGGCCATTTGTATGTCGCATTTGGAGAAGTGTCTATTCAGGTCCTTCACCCATGTTTTAATTGGATTGCTTGTCTTCCTGGTGTTGAATTGTATAAGTTCTTTATATATTTTATATATTAACCCCTTATCAGATGTATCATTGGTGACTTACATTTAAGTTTTTTTATCCATTTTGAGTTTATTCTTGTGTAGGTATAACTTGGTGGTCGAGTTTCATTTTTTTTTTTATGTACCAGTTCAATTTTCCCAACATCATTTACTGAAGAGATGGTTTTTATTCCATTGCATGCTCTTGCCTCCTTTGTCAAATATTAATTGAACCTAAAGGTGTGGGTTGATTTCTGGACTCTCTGTTCTGTTTCATTGATCATGAACATGGTATAAGCTTCCACTTGTTTGTTTCCTCTTTGATTTCTTTCTTCAGTGTCCTGTAGTTATCGGAGTCTATGTCTTTTACTTTCTCCTTAAGTTTATTCCTGGGTACCTAATTTTTTTTTTTTTTGCAATTATAAATGGGATTATTTTCTTACTTTCTCTCTCTAAGAGTGCAATATCATGTATGAAAATACCACCAATTTCTGGATATTAAATTTGTGTCCTGCTACATTGTTGAATTCATTTGTTAAAACCAGTAGGTTTTTGGTGTGCAATATCATGTCATCTGTGAATAATATCAGTTTTACTTCCTTCTTTTTTTTTTTAGGATGCCTTTTACTTCTTCTTCTTGTCTGACTGCTGTGGCTAGGACTTCCAGTACTATGTGGAATAAGAGAGGCGAAAGCAGACATCCCTGTCTTGTTACAGATCTTAAGGGAAACATTTGTAGTTTTTGCCCATTGAGGATGATGTTGGCTATAGGTTTTACATATGTGGCTTTTATTGTGTTGAGGTATGATCCCTCTATTCCCACTTTGCTGAGAATTTTTATCATAAATGGGCACTGAATTTTATCAAATGCTTTTTCTGCATCTGTTTATATGATCATGTGATTTTTATCATTCAATTGTTTATGTGACTGCCTCACATTTATTGATTTGCAAACTCTACCAACCATGCATCCCCAGACTAAATCCCACTTGGTCATGGTATATGATTTGTCCAACGTACTGCTGGATTCAATTTGCTAATATTTTGGTGAGGATCTTAACATCTATGTTCATCAGGGATATTGGCTTATAATTTTCTTTATACTGTCTTTATCTGATTTTGGAATTACAATAATGCTGGCTTCATAAAAAGAGTTTGAGGAGGACAGATGTTATTTTTTTTCTTTGAATGTTTGGAAAAGATCACCTGTGAAACCATCCCATCCAGGACTTTTTGTTGGGAGTTTTTTGATTATTGCTTTAATTTTATTAATGTTTATTAATCTATTCAGGTATTCTGATTCTTCCTGATTCAGTCTGGAAAGACTGCATGATTGGAGGAATTTGACCATTTCACCCAAGTTGTCCAATTTGTTGTCATATAGTTAGTTGTTCATGGTATTTTCTTAAAACCCTTTGCATTTTTTCAAAGTCAGTGGTTATTTCTTATCTCTCATTTCTTTTTAAAAATTTTCTTCCTTTTTTTAAGATTCTATTTATTTATATTTAGAGAGATAGGAAAGGAGGGAGAGAGAGAGAGGGAGAGAAACATCAATGTGTGGTTGCCTCTCACATGCCCCCTACTGGGGACCTGGCCCAGAACCCAGGAATATGTGCTGACTGGTAATCAAACCGGCAACCCTTTGGTTCAGAGGCCAGTACTCAGTCCACTGAGCCACACCAGCCAGGGCTTTTTGCCTTTTTTCTTGTTGTGCAGTTACAGCTGTCACCATTTTCCCACCACTGTCTCCCCCAAACTACCCACCTCCACCTCCCACATTCAATCCTCTCCCCATCATTGTCTTTGTCCATGGGCCTTCATACAAGTTCCTTGATGACCCTCCCCATTATTGCCCCATTACATTTCTGATTTTATTTATTTGGGTCCTCTCTATGTTTTTAAATTGCTTTTTTTGTTGTTGAAGTAAAGCTGTCTGCATTTGCACCCTACCATTCCCCACCCACCCTAGCCATCCTCACCTCCCTCCCCTGCTTCCACCCCACCTTGGTTTTGTCCATGTGCCCTTTATAGTTCTTCCTGAAAACTCTTCCCCTTCCCGCCCCCCATTATTTCCTCCCACCTCCCCTCTGGTTACTGTCAGACTGTTCTTAATTTCAATGTCTCTGGTTATATTTTGCTTGCTTGTTTGTTTGTTGATTATGTTCCACTTCAAGGTGAGATCAAATGGTATTTGTCTTTCACCACCTGGCTTATTTCAATTAGCATAATACTCTCCAGTTCTATCCACGGTATCACAAAGGGTGGGAGCTCCTTCTTTCTTTCTGCTGCATAGTATTCCATTGTGTAAATGTACCTTAGTTTTCTCTTAATTACTTTATTGTTGTTTGATGCAGACACCAGCCCACAGTGTGCGCATCATTATGGATGAAATGAGACGTTCACACAGACTGCCGAGTCTGGTGGAGGAAAAGGGAGAGCATGGCTTTTCTATCAAGGGGAGCAAAGGCCGTGGCCCTTGCCATGACCAGCCTTTATTGGGTTTCTACGCACATTACATTATGGTCCTCATTTACTATGCACAGGTTCACTTTAGGTGGTTACCTTTTACAGACAACAAAGGAGATGATGCCGCTAATCACATCACAGAAGGAGGATATTAGCAAATGAAAAGGGAAAAGTGGTTGAACTGGTTACACTCATCCTAGGAAGGTTTAGCATGGATTTTAGGAAGTTACAGTAAGCACCTGCTGTCTCAATTCAGGGTGAGGAAGTTTTTAGCAAAAGCAATACTGAAAGTGGCCTAGGCACATTGCAGGCCTGATTCCCCACAGGGGAACCTATCCATGGGCATGGGTCCTGTGCATTTCTGAGTGGGAGCTGGGCCCATGCTATGCAGAATGGTCTCCTACATCTCCTGCCTTGTTTTTAGTTAGGACCACACAAAGCTTGCTGCTTGCTGGTCTCCCACATGACCCTGGGAAAATAATTTGCAAATACATCAAAGTACATAGGGCATTATCATAATCAGTAAGCAACCAGTGGTTCCAAGGACTCACATTCTCAGATTAAGCCCATCAGTCATTGTCAGGCAGTAATGATCAAACAGATGGCATTCAAAGAACTCTGAGGGCCTATTTTGAGTGAGGGTCAGATAGCAAAAGGGCCATAAAATTTTGGGGAAACAAACTTATTTCAGGCTTGGACCCTTATTTAAATTGAGGGTACTAGCAAAGTAGGTATCATGGGATTTTATGCTTTCTTTCTTAGGCCTGATTGCCCCAGGGAACCTGCCCTTGCCAGCATATGGCCACACCCACCTCCGGCATTGTTTCAGGCTTAGGTCAATCGGGGGAAGTAAGGCAGCCAAGAGATTAGGAGACTTCTTGCAGACAGAATGAACACTCAGGCTATGTCAAAGCTGAGGGGCAGGCATGAGGGTCTACCACCCCCTTTTTCTATAGCCCCCCAAGTCTTTCCCTGAGGGCCTCCATGTGATCGTGCCTGTTTTTGGTTGATCCTCCCTTGAAGAATCTTACCCGTCATTGGCTAACTGACCAAGCATTGGGGGCCAGGCAGGGGGAAGTAAATGGGCAGAGGTGGTGCTCCTGACAGGAATATAAGCCTTGTCTCCTCAGTGGCTGAGGTCCTCATGGCAGAACAGACCCAGATGAAGCAGGTCCCTTGGGCTCTTACTAAGCCTTAGCCATGGGGGGTTACAGCTTCTGAAACCATGAAGGGCAGTTCTCAACATCTAATCTCCCCACTTTTTCTACCGTAAATGCAATTGTAGCTGTTAAGCCTGTGAAACCTACTATTTGCTGTTCCCGAATGTGATCTCAAGAAAACAACCTCCATGTACATCATAAAGCACAAATAAGGATTAAGACAAAGGGACATCCAAGGGCTGCTAGGATCCAAACTTGTAAATTCAGTCCATTGAAACAGTTTTTAGGGTTCAACCATTGCACATTATGGTGTACTGAGGGGTCATTGCCCTCTGCAGGAGGCACTTGAGTCTCGGCCTCTGTCATTGGGGCAGGCCCCATCCTCCTCTGTTGGTGGACCCAGGCCTGTGAGTGACAACGGTGTGGGTGTTCGTTTTCCTTCTGGTTGTTCAGGGTCGGCAGGGCCATCTGGTCTGTCAGTCAATCAGTTCTCAGCTCCAGGTAGTGGAGCTTGGCGTCTATTCTACTCATGATAAGGCTTTACTCTTTTGGCTGGCAGCCAGACAGGACCTGTAGTGATAGAAACACACACACCCTCTTCCCCAAGTTAAGAAATCTACAGGGCCCTGCCAAGAGCCATCTCCCAGTGAATCTCTATACAAAACCTGAGGATAAGATGACTTTGGCTTCTTCTTCTGAAAATGTTTCTCAATTGGAGTACAAAGTGATTCATCAAAATTTAGAAAATCATAGGTAAACATGGTTAACATAATCAAATTTTGCAGGGAAGGACTCATGACTCCCCCTTTTTCTGTTTTTTAAGAAGATTTTTAAAAATATGACAAGCCCGTTCTACAATTGTCTGACTAGTTGGATAGTAAGGTATTCCTGTTTTATGTTGGATATTCCAATGCTGAAGAAAAACCTGAGTAGAATGGGCAAGGTATCCCAGGCCATTATCAGTTTTAATTTGCTGAGGCTGTCCTAAATGACTAAAGACCTCAAGCCAGAGGGCTTGTATATTTTTAGCAGATTCTCCTGTTAATGCAGATGCATGTAGGGCACCAGAGTAAGTATCAATAGAAATATGAACGTATTTGAATTTTCCAAAGGGAGCGTAATGAGTGACATCTGTTTGCCAAATTATTTGAGATCTTAGTCCTGAAGGATTAACTCCTGTAGATGGGGGTGTCTTGCTAAGGGCTTGGCAATCAGGATATACTTTAATAATTTGCTTAGCTTGGAGAGACAGGCCCCCTGCTGTTTCTGCAAGCTGCAATGAGTTTAAGCAAGTTAATTGCCCTGTTCTTCTCAAGACCTGGTAGCTCTTAGGTTCACAGTTTTCAAGGAAAGTGGGAAAGATGGTGGGGGAGGTGCTTTGAAAAAATATGTTTTAGACAAAAATAGTTACACGCCAAGGGTCTTTTATGACTCGATTGACTAACTGTTCCCTCCGGGAGAATAGCCAGTTCTTCCCCAAGGAAATGATCAGTGTTTACAGGTACTGAGTTAAAAAATGGTACTTTTGTCTTCCATGGAGAAGGGCTAGCTCTCCCCGGGAGACAGTATACCTATATTTCATTTTTACAATAAAGGTCATGGATCTGGCATAAACAAGGAAGATTCTTAATATTTCTTTAACACGTCACACCCCTTATCCCACTTATAGCATGCTTTAAATTGACAAATTTATGAACGCATTCACAACTTTCAGAAACAGTTTTTTCTCTACTGGCAAATACATTTACTTTTTTGTTGTTAATTCTTATTGATTACTGCATTCCTTGAGTGTGCTCAAAAGTGAGCTGTCTCATTATCTAGTGCCCTTGACAACTTTAGGGAGGCTGGAGAAGAGGAAGGAAGGATACTAATCTTGGCACAGCTTGTTCCCAGGACCAAAGCAGTCCCTGGGCCTCCATAAGGAGGATTAAGAAAGGTTAAAAAGATGGTTAAAAAGACACATTTTCTCATTGTTTTTCTTCCTGCATCTTTTACTGCCTGAGGGAAGAGAGATCTTTTTCCTCCTATAAACAATCAATTTAAATTCTTTCTGAGTAGAATCCTTATGATGTAACAACATTAGAGATCCTATTCTATTTATCAGAGGTTTAGCAAAATATTTTGAGTGAGCAGTTCCTTTCAAAACAAAAACAAAAACAAAATTCAAGCAAACCAGTGTTTTCAAATTAAATCTTGTAGAGGAGGGAGAAACTAACCTAGAATCTTATCTCACACTACCTCATGCTATTTCAGCTTCTGCCCAACTTTTTCCTAAATAAGTCTAAAGATCCCTTATCAGGGAGACATTCAGCAACCCCCAAATACTGCTGAACTAGCTTAAAACATTGCTCTTGTTCCTTAGAGAGCCTGTTTCCCATGGTTGAGGATTCTCAGAAACCTTCAAAGAAATTTTTTAACAAATAAAAGAATCTTTTCCTGAAATTCCTCCCACCAAAAGCACGGCGATTACAAAACCAGTCTCAATTTTGCCTTTTCTCCATCTGCACCTTTAAATCCTTATGCAGGCAGACGGAGGGAAAAGGCAAAACTGAAGGGGCTGCAAGAGGTGGCTTAAAAGAAAGAATTTGCTGAGATGCCTGTAAACTGTCTTGTAAGTAGTTGATGTTTTTAAAGCTGATTAAAGGGAAAATCTTTGCCCTTACTCCCAAGCCTAGACCTAGTTTGGGGTTGTCACCCAGCAAAAGCTTGGGAGAGGGAGCAAAGCTCCTGCTTACTAAAGAAGGTACAGTTGTAAAGGGGTCACAAGAGAGAGTGACCTAGGAAGAAAACCCTTTTCCTCTGAAATCCAACACACCCTATGACATTACCAAAAAGCGCTTGGTGTTGTCGGCCCTTACCTGGGCTAATGTGACCGTTCCAACCAAGTTGGTGTGTCATCCATAACATCGATGGCTCGTGGCCTCTGGGTCCCTGTTCCTGGGTGCCAGCTGATACAGACACTGGCCCACAGTGTCCACGTCATTATGAATGAAATGAGACATTCACACGGACTGCCGAGTCTGGTGGAGGAAAAGGGACAGCATGGCTTTTCTATCAAGGGGAGCAAAGGCCGTGGCCCTTGCCATGACCAGCCTTTATTGGGTTTCTATGCACATTACATTATGGTCCTCATTTACTATGCACAGGTTCACTTTAGGTGGTTACCTTTTACAGACAACAAAGGAGATGATGCCACTAATCACATCACAGAAGGATATTAGCAAATGAAAAGGGAAAAGTGGTTGAACTGGTTACACTCATCCTAGGAAGGTTTAGCATGGATTTTAGGAAGTTACAGTAAGCACCTGCTGTCTCAATTCAGGGTGAGGAAGTTTTTAGCAAAAGCAAGACTGAAAGTGGTCTAGGCACATTGCAGGCCTGATTCCCCACAGGGAAACCTATCCATGGGCATGGGTCCTGTGCATCTCTGAGAGGGAGCTGGGCCCACGATATGCAGAACAGTCTCCTACAATGGTTCAATTACACTTGTCTGCATTTTCTTCCCCCCTCCACCTCCACCCCAACCAAACCCACCTCCCTCCCTTGCTTCCACCTTCCCCCTTGGTTCTGTCCATGTGTCCTTTATAGTAGTTCCTGAAAACCCTTCTCCCCACCTTCCCCTCCCACCTCCAGCTATTGATAGATTGTTCTTAGTTTCAGTGTCTGTAGTTATATTTTCTTTGCTTTTTTTTTTTTGTTGTTGATTATGTTCCAGTTAAAGGTGAGATCATATAGTATTTGTCCCTCACTGCCTGGCTTATTTCACTTAGCATGATGCTCTCCAGTTCCACCCATGCTGTACCAAAGGGTAGGAGCTCCTTCTTTCTCTAGGCTGGTTAGAATTCCATTGTGTAAATGTACCATAGTTTTTTGATCCACTCTTTACTGATGGGCACTTAGGTTGCTTCCAGCACTTGGCTATTGTAAATCATGCTGCTATGAACATTGGGGTGCATAGGTTCTTTTGGATGGGTGTTTCAGGGTTCTTAGGATATAATCACAGCAGCAGAATTGCTGGGTCAAAGGGCAGTTCCATTTTTAGTTTTCTGAGGGAATTCCGTACTGTTTACCACAGTAGCTGCACCAGTCTGCATTCCCACCAACAGTGAACTAGGGTTCCTTTTTCTCCACATCCACTCCAACACTTGTTTGTTGATTTGTTTATGTTGGCCATTCTGACAGGTGTGAGGTAATATCTCATTGTGGTTTTAATTTGCATCTCTCTGACGGCTAGTGATACTGAGTATCTTCTCATATGTCTCTGGATCCTCTGTATGTCCTCCATGGAGAAGTATCTGTTCAGGTCATTTGCCCATTTTTTAATTTCTTTTTTTGTCTTCTTGTAGTGGAGTCATGTGAGTTCGTTTTTTAATTTATTTTTAAAAAATTTTTGTTCAAGTAAAGTTTTCTGCTTTTTATCCCCATCCCAGCCCAACCCCCAGGCCTCCCCAGCTCCCTCTCATTTCCACCCCCACGCTTGTTATTGTCCATGTGTCCTTCATCCTTGTTCCTGCAAACCCTTCCCCCTTTTCCCTGAAATTCCCTCCCCTCTGGTCACTGTCAGCCTGTTCTCAATTTCAATGTTTTGGTTATATTTTTGTTTGTTTGTTTGTTTGCTTTGTTGATTAGTTTCCTGTTAAAGGTGAGATCATATGGTATTTGTCTTTCACCTCCTGGCTTATTTCACTTAGCATAATACTCTCCAGTTCCACCCATACTGTCCCAAAGTGTAGGAGCTCCTTCTTTCTTTCTGCTGCATAGAACTCCATTGTGTAAATGTACCATAGTTTCTTGATCTGTTCATTTACCGATGGGCACCTAGGTTGCTTCCAACACTTGGCTATTGTAAATTGTGCTGCTATGAACATTGGGGTACATAGGTTCTTTTGGACTGATGTTTCAGGGTTCATAGGATATGATCTTAGCAGTGAAATTGCTGGGTCAAAGCAGATCCGTTTTTAGTTTTCTGAGAAAATTCCATATGGTTTTTCACAGTGATTGTACCAGTCTGCAATACCACCAACAGTACACTAGGGTTTCCTTTTCTCCACATCCTCTCCAATGCTTGTTGTTTGTTGCTTTGTTTATGATGACCATTCTCACCAGTGTGAAGTGGTATCTCACCACGGTTTTAATTTGCATCCCTCTGATAGCTAGTGATACTGAGTATCTTCTCATATGTCTCTGGATCCTCTGTATGTCCTCCTTGGAGAAGTGTCTGTTCAGGTCCTTTGCCCATTTTTTAAAAATTTTTATTTATTTTAATTGTTGTTCTTGTAGTTATCTGTCTTTTACTTCCATCCCAGCTCACCACCCCAGATCTCCCCACCTCCCTCCCATTTCCACTCCCCCCCTAGTTTTTGTCCATGTGTCCTTCATACTTGTTGCTCTAAACCCTTCCCCTTTTCCCCTGAAATTCCCTCCCCTTTCCCCTCTGGTGACTGTCAGCCTGTTCTCAACTTCAGAGTCTTTGGTTATATTTTGCTTGTTTGTTTGTTTTGTTGATTAGGTTCCTGTTAAAGGTGAGATCATATGGTATCTGTCTTTCACCGCCTGGCTTATTTCACTTAGCATAATGTTCTCAAGTTCCACCCATGGTGTTGCGAAGGGTAGGAGCTCCATCTTTCTTTCTGCCCCATAGAATTCCATTGTGTAAATGTACCATAGTTTCTTGGTCCATTCATTTACTGATGGGCACCTGAGTTGGTTCCAACACTTGGCTATTGTAAATTGTGCTGCTATGAACATTGGGGTGCATAGGTTCTTTTGGACTGGTGTTTCAGGGTTCTTAGGATATAATCCTAGCAGTGGGATTGCTGGGTCAAAAGGTAGATCCATTTTTAGTTTTCTTGGAAAGTTCCATACTGCTTTCCATAGTGGTTGTACCAGTCTGCAATCCCACCAACAGAGCACTACGGTCCCCTTTTCTCCACAGCCTCTCCAACACTTGTTATTTGTTGCTTTGTTTATGATGGCCATTCATATTGGTGTGAAGTGGTATCTCATTGTGGTTGTAATTTGTATCTGTCTGATAGCTAGAGATATTGAGCATCTTTTCATGTGTCTCTGGATCCTCTGTATGTCCTCCTTGGAGAAGTGTCTGTTCAAGTCTTTTGTCCATTTTTAATTGGGTTGCTTGTCTTTTTAGAGTGGAGTCATGTAAGTTCTTTATATATTTTGGAGATTAAACCCTTGTCTGAGGTATCATTGGCAAATATGTTTTCCCATACAGTTGGTTCTCTTTTTATTTTAATACTGTTTTCTTTAGCCATGCAGAAGCTTTTTATTTTGATGAGATTCCATTTGTTTATTCTTTCCTTTATGTCCCTTGCTTTAGGGGACATATCAGTAAAAATGTTACTGCGTGAAATATCTGAGATTTTCCTGCCTATGTTCTCCTCTAGGACTTTAATGGTGTCACGGCTTATATTTAAATCTTTTATCCACCTTGAATTTATTTTTGTGTATGGTGTAAGTTGGTGTTTAAGTTTCATTTTTTTGCACGTAGCTGTCCAGTTCTCCCAACAGCACTTGTTGAAGAGGGTACTTTTACTCCATTTTATGTTGCTGCCTCCTTTGTCAAATATTAATTGACTATAGAGAATTGGGTTTACTTCTTGGCTCTCTGTTCTATTCCACTGGTCCATGTGCCTGTTTTTGTGCCAGTACCAGTCTGTTTTGATTACAGTGGCCTTGTAATACAGTTTGGTGTCAGGTATTGTGATCCCTCCTACTTTGCTCTTCTTTTTCAAAGTTGCTGCAGCTGTTTTAGGTTTTTTATGTTTCCATATAAATTTTTGAAGTGTTTGTTCTATGTCTGTGAAATATACCATCGGTACTTTAATAGGTATTGCATTGAATTTGTAAAATGCTTTGGGTAGCATGGACATTTTGATGATGTTAATTATTCCGATCCATGAATACAGTATATGTTTCCATTTGTTTGTATCTTCCTTGATTTCTTTCTTCAGTGTTGTGTAGTTTTCTGAGTATAGATCTTTTACTTCCTTGGTTAGGTTTATTCCTAGGTATTTTATTTTTCTTTTTGCTATATCAAATGGGATTTTTTCCTTGACTTCTGCTTCTGCTCTTTCATTGTTAGTATACAGAAATGCCTTTGATTTTTGGATATTGACTTTGTATCCGGCTGTTTGGCCAAATTCAGTTACTAGGTCCAGCAGCTTTGGGGCCGAGCCTATAGGATTTTCTATGTACACTATCATGTCATCTGCAAACAATGATAGCTTTGTTTCCTCCTTTCCAATTTGGGTGCCTTTTATTTCCTCTTCTTGTCTAATCACTGTGGCCAATACTTCCAATACTATATTGAATAAAAGTGGTGAAAATGGACAACCTTGTCTTGTTCCTGATCTTAGTGGAAAAGATTTTAGTTTTTGCCCGTTAAGTATGATGTAGGCTGTAGGTCTCTCATATATGGCCTTGATTATATTGAGGAATGCTCCCTCATTTCCCACTTTGCTGAGTGTTTTTATCATAAATGGGTGCTGTACCTTATCAAATGCTTTTTCTGCATCTATTGATATGATGATGTGATTTTTGTCTTTGCTTATGTTTATGTGATGTATTAAATTTACTGATTTGCGAATGTTGAACCATCCTTGCATCCCAGGGGTGAATCCCACTTGGTCATGATGTATGATCTTTTTAATGTATTGTTGGATGTGGTTTGCCAATATTTTGTTGAGGATCTTAGCGTCTATGTTCATCAGCGATATGGGCCTGAAGTTTTCTTTCCTTGTTATGTCTTTATCTGGTTTTGGGATTAGAATGATGATGGCTTCATAAAAAGAGTTTGGGAGTCTTCCATCGTTTTGGATTTTTTTGAAAAGTTTGTGAAGGATAGGGGTTAGCTCTTCCTTAAATGCTTTGTAAAATTCTCCTGTGAAACCATCTGGTCCCGGACTTTTGTGTGTCAGGAGTTTTTTGATTACTGCTTCAATTTCATCTGCTGTTATTGGTCTGTTCAGGTTTTCTGCTTCTTCATTGACTTTTGGGAGATTATATTTTCCTAGAAACTTGTCCATTTCACCTAGGTTTTCAAATTTCTTGGCATACAGTTCTTCGTAGTAATTTCTTACAATCCTTTGTATTCCTGTGGTGTCAGTTGTAATCTCTCCTCTTTCATTTCTGATTGTGTTTATTTGGGTCCTCTCTCTTTTTTTTCTTGATGAGCCTGCTTAAAGGCTTGTCAATTTTGTTTATCTTTTCGGAGAACCAGCTCCTGGATTCATTGATCCTTAGAATTGTGCTTTTAGACTCTATGCCATTTAATTCTGCTCTGATCTTGGTTATTTCCTTCCTTCTACTTGCTCTGTGCTGTCTTTGTTGTTGTTCCTCCAGTTCTTGTAGGTGTGGTGGTACATTGTTTGTTTGAAATGTTTCTATCTTTTTTAGGTAGGCCTGCATTGCTATGAACTTGCCTCTCAGGACTGCCTTTGCTGTGTCATAAGTTTTGGATTGTTGTGAGCTTATTTTCATTTGTTTCCAGAAACTTCTTGATTTATTCTCTAATGTCATTCTTGACCCATTCATTGTTTAATAGCATGCTACTAAATCTCCATAATTTTGAGTGTTTTGGGATTTTTGTTAGTTTCATTTTTGAAGAACATCATCAGGAATGTCATTGAAGAGGGATGAGACTGAGACCATTCTCTCCTGGAACAATCTGAAAGGTGTAAATCATTTGTCCTTAGTGTCCTCAGTTAGGGAAGATAAAACCTTGTGATTTATTACCTGGCTGTAAATGGCTCAAATTATTTGGCCTTGTTTAATTCTTTTGTCTCAATTTCCTTTGTTCCACCTCTCAAGTAATCTCTGTAGCTTCTTACTATCCTGCCTCAAGATCTGCATTTGGATGATGTTGTAAAATTTAATTTAAGGCAAGTGCTTATAAGAATTGAGTATTTTAAAATTCTCAGAAATGTAGAAACTAATTCAAATGCTTTTCAAGTTCATATGATCTATGATTAATCACTAGTCAATAAAAGCTCTGTTCTGTGAATGAGGCCGGCTCCAAGCAGGAATGCTTCCAGCCCCTTGAAATGGGTGCCCTCTTAATAAAAACTTCTTTCCTTCCCCACAAATCTTTGTGTTATGCTTGTACTTGGCAGTGACAAGTGGCTGGACTGCAGGCTGCCTGGTTATATGAAGACGGATGTAGACCTTGCCCTCCCTCTGCCAGTGACTGGTACTAAGGCCTGGAAGACAGGGACCAATTTGAGATTACAACAGGGAGTCCAGCTTTCGTGGGAAATGTCAAGGGAAGGCTTCTAAAGGAAAGTTGTCCTTGATCTGTGCCCTAAAACATGGATAAAATTTGGAAAGAGATAAGAAGAGAGACATTTTACTTACAGGGAGAATCTTACTCAGAGGCCTGAAAGTTAAATGCAAATATTATTTCATAGAAAGCATTCAGGTGAAGGTGACAGAAATCCCAAACTATAGTAGCTTGAATAATAAGGACAATGAATTATGCAAAATGAAGAAAAGTTAAGAGGCAGCTAGTTCCACAGATCAATGGAGCACCAGGTTTCTTCCATCCTGTTTTGCCCCCTTCAGTATGGCTTTTGTTCTTAGGCTTATTGCCTTCTCACTGCAAGATGGCTGCGTCAGCTCCAGCCATCACACCATTTTACTACCATCCTCAAAGGCTGTAGGCAATGTAAGTATATCAGGAGGATCATCTTTCCAAGTCTTCCTTTATGTTTCACTGCTCAGAAGAATGGCAATGGAGAATGGAATTCTATGGTTGGGTTAGACCAGTTGGGATTCATCCTCTGGAGCTGAGCTGTCTAAGAGAACTTCTGTGATGATGGACATGTCTAGATCTGTGCTGCCCTTTGGTGCCCACTAGCCACATGTGGCTACTGAGCACTTGAACTGTATGTAGCTAATGGGACTGAGAAATTAAATTTTTATTAAATTTAATTTTAGTTAATTTACATTTAAATAGCTGCATGTGGCTAAAAACTACACTAATGGACAGCACAGCTCTAGAGGCTAGGCACTTTGCCTCTGTTGAATAAGGTCTTAGTTTGGTTATTTGGGGAGAAGGCAGATGGTTGCTAAGAGGGCAACGAACTGGCCTGTTGGGTGTGTGTTAGAAATCATGTGTGTGTGGGAGTGAGTGGGGTGGGAATGAGGCATTAGAGAAGGGTGTGTGACCTCAAGCACTTCTGGCTCTTTCCCCAAGGTTGGAGAGAACTCACCCCAGGAGTGAACTGTGCGCTGGATTCACTGCTTGCAGACTTTCAGCCCCCTCTGAGCTCTGTGGAAAGAGCAGCTTCCTCTGCGGCATTTCTGAGGCTTTGATTTCCTGCCTCTGCTAAAAGTTCTCCAGCTGAGGGCCTTTTTCCAGAGAATGAAGGAATTGACACAAAGCACAATTCCAAATGTTGTTTATCCTCTCCTAAATCACACTCTTAACCTGTCCCTGGTCCCTCAGACCACAGTGTGACACTGGAGGAGTTAATCATAGGTGCATTGTTGTGGAAATGTGCATGTGAACCTTCAGGGAGGTGCCCCTTTAGCCTGTTTCACAGGTGAGAAAGGTGAGGGTGTCCTGCTGGGCTGGAAGGTGGGTCATGCATCTGGTCTGGCTCACCCAGAGAAACAGGGTGTCTCCTGTGAGGCCTCTGGAGCCAGAGCTGGCAGCAGCCACAGCCATAACTCAGGGAAAGTCAATGGAAATGTTGTTTGGGTGTATTTTTAACCTTGTTGGCTGTGAATTAAGTTTGGCTATTCATTTGTCCAATATGTACCCACTGGCTACACTGCAAGCAGACTCTGTTGAACACGATCTGCCTCAGTGGAGTTTGGTCTGGTAGAGCTAAAAGACAACCAAGAAACAAATAATCATAATTAGAGTCATAGGCAGTGTTCCTGTAGAGGAATGAGGGCAGGGGAGGCTTTTCCAGCATTTGACTGCACTGATAGGAAGCCTCTCAGAGGAGATGACGTAAAGCCAAGGCTTGAATAACAAGAAGCAGCCAACCATGCAGGGAAATGGGGCAGAGGTAGGAACGAGGGGCCTGTGGTGAGATACGAACAAAGTTTATTGGAGGGCTGGAGAGAGACCAAGGTGGCTGGAGAGAGCAGGCCACTAGACTGTCCAGGCAGACAGGGCCACAAGGCTTGGCTGGAGGCTGGGGGATCAGCAGCAGGGTTGTGTGTTCCCACCAGAGGAAGCCCTTCTGCTCCCTTTCCAATTGCTGACTAGACTGGCTCTGGCCCTGCCATCTTTGTGGGGTCAGCAGGAGACCCAGGCCTTTACAGAAACCCAGCTAGCGTGTCACAGAATGCTCACTTTCAGTAGTCCTGTGGTTGGGGAAATCTTCTTCCCATCCCATCCTGTGGTTCAGTCACCATGTGCACCCAGAGTGGTGACGGGACTTTCCTAAGACCACAGGACTGGTGAGGGACAAAGTCGAGATGAACCCAGATCTGAAAATCTCTGAGGTTGGTGGTGTCTCCTCCTTGACACCAGTGTTGGTTAAATGAATTCATTTTGTCAACTTTTTCTCCTAAGATTCAGCTTATAAAGTGCATAAACTTAAATACAGCTTGATTTATATGTTTACATGTATCCATGCATGTGGCTAACTACCTAGCTCAGGAAACAGAGCGCTGCCAGTCCAGCCCCTCCATAGGCAGCATCATCCAGACCAACGTCACCAAGAATCATTTGGCCTGTTCTTGAGCTCCATGTTCATCTCACCATGCAGTACACACTCCCTTACACGTGGCTTCCCTCACTGAGGGCCCTGTCTGCTTAGCTCATGTCAGGGAGGCCTGTGTTGGCCTGTTGCTCTCACTCTTGCTCCAGCTGTGCTGTACTCCACAGCACAAACATACATAGTGTGTTTTTCCTTGCCCCTCTTGATGGCTTGCTTTGATTTATGGCTATTCTGAATAAAGCTGCAAGAACACTCTGTATCTTCTGATGGACATATATTTTCATTTCCTTTGCATTCACACCCAGGAATGAACTTGCTTGGTCTTAGGCTCTATTTATCTGTAGTAGATACTGCCAGACTGCTTTCCAAAATGGTTGTCCTAATTATACTCTTGCCTCCACTGTATGGAAGTTAACTGTATGAAATGGGGGTAAGAAAAACCACTTGCCCATGAGCCCTAATATATACAACAGATGAAAAGCTAGGTACCAGATTCAAGGCAGAAAGGGAGCCTGCACCCTCCCTGCTCCCACCCTATGCCCCAGTAGATCCTAGGGTTCTCTGGAACCCAGTTTGAAAACCCTTGATCCAGCTTAGCCAATCCCAGCCCTGGATGTGTACAGTAGTAATGGGCATGGGCAGAGGGCAAGGCTTGTTAAAATACATATTCTGCAGCTCCATCCCTGTAGGGTTTGATGTGCAGTCTAAAGTGGAGGCCCATTATCCATATTGTTTACACCCCCCCACCCTGTGGGCCCCACACAGTGACTCAGGCCCACAACTGGGTTTGAGATGATGGGAATGGACACTGTGCCTCAGAAATGCGTTTTCCTGGAGAAGTGTAGCCAAATGGTTCCTGGGTTTTATTTCCCTCTAACTTGCTTCAATTCAGGTCCAGACAAATCCACACATCATCAAGTATTACTGGGACCCAGCCCTTCATGGGGCTGGAGGACAGGGTTGGGGAGCATGGCCCCTGTCCTCCAAAGGCTCCCACGCTGGCAGGAGGAATGGTGCTGAATGGGTCATTTTAGCACAGGGCTGGGGGAGATGGCCAGAATCAGGGGACAGTAAACAAGGCCCAGTCCCCCCAAATTAATTTGTCTGGGATGTGTTGGTTGCACACGAGTTGGCTATGCTCTCTAGTAAGGAAAGAGGAAAGGGTGTACCCAGTAGAAAGACCAGCAAATTGCAAAGCCATGGCAGGTGAAGAATGTCAAATTTCTCCTGGGGCTGCAGGCACACAGGGGAAGCCTCACTGGCCAGCAGGAAGCCAAGCAGGCTGTGAGTCCCCCTTCTCACCTTCCTTTTATTACCATTCAGAGCAGAGTCAGATAAAGGAGACACCCCTTCCTCATGCCCCTCAAAATAGGTTGGTCCTTCTAATCTCTCTGGCAGGGGCCAGGCTTGCCACTTGATTAATGAGCAGCCAGTGCAAAAATGTCAGAAGCAATTCGAAGGCCCCCTTGGCCTAAGCTTTATCTGCAACAATACATCTTTATTAATGATGCTTTTAATAATGCAACCTTAACTCCCAGCAGAAATGGTCTTGGCCACCCATCTCCTGGGTGTGCACTTTCCATTCACTGCTGCTGCATCCCTTGATTTCCTCCTTTGCAGATGGGGATGAGGCCCATCAATACCTCAGTCTCCTCACCTGTAAATGGGATATAATGTGTATCAATTTGCTATTGCACTACTACATCCCTGAAATTCAGGGATACAAAACAATAACAATGTTATTTACCTCACAATTCTTCAAGTTGGCAGTTTGGGTTGGGTTCAGCTCTTCTCAACTGTGCTTGCTCACTGTCTGCAACCTCACCTGGAATGGCTGGACCTCATTCTCTCAGAGGCTGTCTCACTCCCCAGCAGGTCAGACAGGTCAGTCCATGCGGCAGCAGCCAGGTCTGCAGCATGATTAGTGGAAGCTGCAAGGCCCCTGGACATGGAGCTTCAAATCTGGCCCAGCACCACCTCTGCCTTATCCTATTGGCACTGTAAGTCTCATTGTTTGCACATGTCCCAGGCCAACTGACTTTGGCCTGACAATTCAGTAGATGAGACATTCCCAGGTTAGCCTGTGATGCTCAGGTTCCAACATGAAGGTGTGCAAGTATGCTCCAGGATGTAGGAGGATGCAGGCTCGGGCATGGAGGCTAGGACAGACCTATATGGAGCCTCCAGAATAGAGAGAGGGTCTCTAGGAGGCATGGCCTAGGGCCCCCCTCCAGGCCCTACTCTGTAGGATCAACCTGCTTCCCAGCCCCTGGTCTGCCTGCTTTGCCAACTCTCTGGCTGTCTCACAACCTTTCTTTCCTTTCTCATGTGTTTGTTTTGTGTCAGTCAGGCAAGATGGGGATGCCCACGGCAACTGCTCCTTGTCACCTGGGGAGGAAACTTCAGTGTGAGGAGAACCATAGAGGCTGGTGTTTCCCAAGCTGGGACTTACACTGGGGGTGCCTTGGCCTGTGGCTGGTGTTTCCTGGGTGGTGGGGCCACAACAGCAGCAGCCGTAGCAGCAGCATTGTTTGCTGTGCACTCCCCTGGGCTCACCCCCTTTCGTTCTCATGATAGTACCCTGGGGTAGTTCTTATTAAACCTAGTTTTTAGGTGAGGAAACTGAGGCACAGAAAGGTGAGTGGCTTGCCCACGGTCACACAGTGAATCAAGGTATGGCCCTGGGAATTCATCTCTGCTCATCTGACAGGCCTCAGGAGCCCAGGGGTTGGGACTAGGCGGTCCTAGCCAGCTTCTTTGTCTGTGTCATGGTGCAGAACGTCTCCAGCTAGTTCTGATGTGGGGCTGCTGTCACTTGCCACCATGGAGATGGGGAAACTGGTGGCCCACAGAGGGTATACAAACCCACCCCAGGTCATACAGATGGCACAGGGCAGGGCCGAGAATCAGTCCTAAGCAGTTGGGACTCTAAAGAATCCTGAATCTTGGCTGCCCTGCTGGGAAGGTTTCAGGCTCCAAGGGATCAGTGAGACTGTCCTTCCCTCTCAGGGATGTCCATTCCTTAAATCTTTGCTTTCTGGAGTTCCCTCTGACCTGGACAGAGGGAAGAGAAAGACCGTATGACAGGGAGCTTTGGCTAATGGGCAGCTGTGGGCAAGAACAAGGAACCTGGCCTGGCTCCAGACCCATCTGCTCTGAGGGCCTGGCTGTCTGACCCCTGTCCCCAGGCAGGTTCTCTAGGCAAGGAGGGTCTTGGAGACCTCTCAATTTATAGCAACAACAGCAACAATAATAATACAGCTCTCACTTCTTGAGCACTTCCTGCATGCCAGGTGCTGTCCCAGATCTTTGTGCACTTCACCTCACCTCACTTCCTCCTGGAGCAGAGCTGTGATTGCCCTGCTGCACCTCCGCCCCCTCCCTCCCCCCGCCCCCCAACAAGAGAAGCAGAAGGAAGCACAGGGAGGGTGAAGAACTTACCTCCCTGGGTAGCTGGGGAAGGGGCTTCAGGTTGCTCTAAGATCTTGCTCTCTTCACCTCAGACCTATCACTGATGGGTAAACTGAGGCCTGGGGAAAGGAGAAGTCTCACCTTGGTCTCTAGTACTTGAATAGAAGAGACAGGACCCAAAACTCCAGGTGCCAATGATAATGAAGGGATGAGGGGGAGGAGGCCCCACATCCTGAGCAGATTCCTTCACCTCCCCTGGCCTCCGTGTCCCCATCTATAAAGTGAGATGTTAGCAGCACCTGCCTCAGAGGAGCCATTTGAGAGTAAAGTGAGCTAACACCTATAGAGCAGTCCCTGTGAACACTGGCTATCACAGCCACACAAATGGCTGGTATGGATGGGGTGCCAGGCCTGTGAGTTCTCTCTGCAGCCTGATGAGGTGGCTGGTGTGCTCTCCCATGTACAGACCAGCTCACAGAGGCACAGGAATAAGGAGATGGCCTGAAGGCCTGAGCAGGGAACGTAGGCCCTGGGTGCAGGTGGCAGTGCCCTGCAGAGCTCCACAAGGGCATGGCCCACTTACCCACAGCCCTGCCAGAGGGGACAGCTAGGACTGAGGGTCTGGTGCTCCCCTACTGGGATCCACCCTTCACTGAGCTCCCCAGCCTCAGCTGGGGCCAGCTAGCCTGGTGGGGACTGGATGTTTGCCTCACACACCTCAGGGTGCCCTCCTGGTGGCTGGGGGTGCTGCCCAGAAGTGACTTTCTCAATCAATGAGAGGCCCCTTCATGTTCTGCTGACCAAATATTAACAATAGTGATAAATGCTCAGGTGGCCTTCTCATGCCAGGTTCATTCTGAATACTGTGCACACTCACCTTAATCTCCTCACAATCACCTGGGGCAGGAAATAGTGTCAGCCCATCCTGCAAATGGGAACACTGAGTTGGCAGGCAGTTTCACAGCTGATAAGCAGCAGGGTTGGGCTCTAAACCTGGGCAGCGGGCCTAGAGGCCTCACCTTAACCCCCACCTTTTGGGGAGGGTACTTTTATTATTTTATTATGTGTTTCTTATTGGGGAAACCAAGACACTGAGGGGTGTGTGTGTGTGTTTTCCTCCCAAATCCCGCCAGCCAGGAAGGAATGAAGTTCAGACCTGAACGCAAGCTCTCCAGTTGCAGAGGCTGTGGAAGTCACCAGGCCACCATTGGTCCCACCATGGCCTCCACCCAGCCAGCCCCTCACTAATTAGTCCACTGCCCTCCTTTTATCAGTTTTTCTAGTCATTTCACACCTTTACCTCAGGCCTAGGCCCACATGTGTGATCTCTGGTGGAGGGTGGCCTCCCTGTCTCAGTGTGCCCTTCCGGGAAATAGCCTCACAGCCTCTGTCTAGAGTGCCACCCAGGGCTTGGGGAGGACAGGCATCACCTAGGGGGCTCATGTGACACTCCAGGCTCCTGGACCCCTCCCTACCCCCTAGGCTCAATTTTGGAAGTCTTCATGGGGTTGCCAGGTCTCTGTGGGGACCCCTGCAAAGCCTTACCCCCTGGACTTGGAAACTCACTGGCCTGCATAGGATGTAGTGGGGGGTCCTTTCCATCTTCCAACATACTTTACTCCAGAATCTGCTCCCGACATCAGGCCCTTCTTTTCCCTTTGAACCATCTGTCTTGCTGTGGAGGAAGCTATTCATAGCCATGTTGATGCAAAATTTATAAAGTGTGGCTGGTAGGGCCGAATCCACCCCAACACAGGCTGCACCCCACTCCGGGCAGCTCTTCCTCTGTGCGTGCCCGTGCCTGTGGGTGCGCACATAAGAACGCGCATTGGGGAGGGCTGAATCCCTCCCCCACCCTCTCCCTCAGTGTCCTCTCCCCATGGCCTGCCTGCCTGTGTTTCCACTCCTAGGGGGATCCAGATTTAGCAAAGTCAGTCTGTTTAGGATGGAGGAGACATGGCTTGCGGCATCAACTCTTTCCCTTTTTCATGTTTCAGCTGCACTCATGCCTCCATTTCTTCACCTAAAGAAGGTCTCGTTGTTGCCATAGGAATGAGACACTCTGAGAGCCCATACTGTGGACCCAGGCACTGCTCTAATGGACTCATTCAGTCCTTATAAGACCCTATGAAGAAGTCGCAGTTATATGCCTGTTATATGTGGGTAGAGTGAGGCACAGAGAGGCCAGATAAAGCAACCAGGGCCCGAGGAGGGAAGACTGGGAAGTGATGGAGCTGGGATCTGAACCCTCACCTGTCACTTACTCATCACTGCTGACCCAGTGTGTGATCCTGTTTCCCTTGCCATCATGTTGATTGACTGATTGCCTACCCTTGAAGAACACACAAGCAGGAAATTTCTGGGCTGGAAGCTTTGTAAAAGACTGATGTCCATCTCTTTCCCAGATGAGTCGGCAGGGCCCAGGGAAGAGATGTGAACTGGCCAAGGACACAAAGAGATGGCTGCTCTGGCTCAGCTCTCGGCCACTGGTGGTGGGGCCCCTAGCCCTAGATGTGGTCTGGGACAGCTTGGGAGCCTCACCTACCCTGGGCTGCCAGCCTGATCACCTAGACCTCATATAGATGCTGTGGCCCCTGCTGGCAGGGGCTCCAGGCTCTTCAAGAGGAGACTGACACCACGTGGCATGGTGTGATGCTTCAAGAGGCACTCTGCTCCTGGCACACTTACCCACTCCCTCCCTCAGTCCTTCAGTGGCCCTGCAACAGGCCCTCTGCTTACTCCACTCCACAGATGAGGTAAAGAGGAGTGCACAAGGTCACACAGCTGGCAGATGGCAGAGGAGGCATGGCACCCAGGTGGTGTGGCTAATTATGTCAGCTGTTGCTTCTGCTGTGGTTCTGTGGTAGATCTGCTCTGTCCCTGGTGGGTTTTTCCATTTTAATTGAGGTGATATTTACATAACATAAAATTACCCATTTTAAAGTGTACAATTCAGTGGCATTGAGTACATTTACAGTATTGTTTAAGCATTTCCATTCCAGGACATTTTCATCACCCCAAAAAGATACCTTGCACCCATTAGCAGTCACTCCCCATTCTCCTCCACCAGCCCTTGGCAAACTCTAGCCTGCTTTCTGTCTCTGTGAATTTACCCGTTCTGGACATTTCATACGAGTGAAATCATACAGTATCTGGCTTTTGTGTCTGGTTTATTTTACTTTGCATAATGTCCTCAAGGTTCATCCATCTTATAATGTGTGTCATAACTTCATTCTTTTTTATGGCTGAATAATATCCCATTTGTTTATCCATAATCTGTATGTGGACATTGCATTGTTTTGCCTTTGGACATTGTGAATAGTGTAGTTATCAACATTCATGCACTAGTTTTATGTGAACTCTGGTTTCAGTTCTCTTGGCAGAGACCTGAGGGATCAGATATGGTCCCTGGTATTTTAAGGTTCCTGTTCTTGCTGGTGAGGCCCTGATAATCGTCCTTGTGATAAGCACCGCTGCTTCGCTTGGCTGGATGCATGCCTTTCCCCTCTGCTCCCCTCTGATCTGCATGTGTCTTTCTTTCTGGGCATAAGCCCTCTTTCTGTTTCCCAAGGGCTGTACTTTGCTTCTTCCCTCCCTTGTTACTGGGAGCTCTAGCCAGGGTCCTAGGGCTCCAAGGGACCAGGCCACCAGCAGGGAAATCAAGGTTTATAGGGGGAAAGGGTCTGGCCCAGTGCAAAGGATCTGGGCTGGTATTTGACCTCAGGCCCATGGCACAAGTCCTGGCTCTTTACACTGTCTCTGTCTGTCTCATAAGGGGCGTTGCCCCAGGAGATAGCCAAGGAACAGTACACTCACTTCCCATTTTTAGGGGGCATTGGCTTCCCTCCAAGATCTGGGGCAGGATGTCACACTTTTATGTAAAAACAACACCGGCTGGATTCTGTATTGGAATGGTAAACTCACATGAGTTTTTCATCCTCAATCACAAGTGTTCAAGAAATACCCTGGCCTGGGTAGGCAGAGACATTCCAGGGACCTGCTCTTGCCATAGCCCCCAGCTGCTCAATGCGGGAATGTGACTGAAACTCCAGATGACCTCCTTGGGGTGTGCTTTTGGGATAGGTCTTTGCTGTCCCTCTGCTTGCCCAAAAAGAAGCAGCAGTTCTCTGCCCCTGTCTGGCTGCCTCTCTGAAGCCCTAAGTTGTAGGGAAGGAGGCCCTCCTATGCAGGACCATGGTTTTCCCGTCAAGGGCCCTGGCACTGATTGGGACTTTGGCATTTATTTTCCTTCCTCCAGGGACTTTGGCTCTACTCAGTTTGCAGCACCCCCACTTTCTACCCTTCTGAGCAGCAGTGGACACTTTGTAAATAGTGAACTGATTCTTAGATCTATCCCCCTTGGGATCCCATGTGTGTCCTTAAAACTGTGGTGTTTGCCACTTTCTTCCCTGTGCAGGTGAGGAAACTGAGGCCTCCAGTGAGGTCAGGCTTTTTCCAAAGTTACCCATTGTAGCTGTAGGGGTGGGGATGGGTCAGGAACTAGCTCCTCGGATTCCTGCCTGAGGCATAAGTTTGTCTCCTGTGGGGGGCTCTGCCTGCAGGGCCCCCTCACCACCCCCCCCCCCCCGCCAGCCACCACTGATGAGACTAAGTCTACCAAGACATGATCTGCTTGGGGAGGAAAGGTGGCCGATCTCTCAAAGGAGAAGGGCCTAGAGCCTTTTCCTCAATGGGCTTTCATTGGGTTCATTTTGCACAGAAATACAGGTAAAGCTTATTAATCATTGTTAGGCAGTAAGTTCTTTGTAGTTCTACAAAGAACTACAAGGGCTTATTCTGAGTCAGAGCCTGTTAGCTAAAGGGCTACAAAACTTTGGGAAACAAGCTCATTTCCTGCTCGGACCCTTATCATTTAATGGAGAGCATTCTTAGCAAAGCAGGTTTCACAGGATTTTATGTATTCTTTCTTAGGCCTGATCACCCAGGGAACCTGCCCTTTCCAGCCCTTTCCTCTGTCATTGTTTCAGGCTTAAGTCAGGCAGGGGAAGTAAGGCAGCCAAGAGATTAGGAAACTTTTTGCAGAGAGAATGAGGACTCAGGCTATGTCAAAGCCAAGGGGTGAGGGTCCATCACCCCCTTTTGCTATGGCCCCCCAAGACCTTCCCTGGGGCCTACCCATGATTGTGCCTGTCTTAGGTCGTTCCCCCTTGGGGAATCTTACCCGTCATTGGCTAACTGATCAAGTATTGGGGGCCAGTTATGGATGAAGTAAAAGGAGCAGAAGTGGGATTCCTGCCAGGGAGATGAGCTTTGTCTCCTTAGTGGCTTATGGTCCAAAGGTTGCTCACTCAGCCTTAGCCATGGTGCGGGGGCGGGGGGGGGGGGCAGTTACAGCTTCTGAAACCAGGAAGGGTGGTTCCTAACAGTCTCCCTTCAGTAAGACCTGGGTTTAATGCCAATATGTCCTTGGGTCCCGGATTCTCAGTATCCCCTTTGCCATAAGTACCTGTCACTGCATCAGTCCCTGATGAGGGCACTGGGGTACTGGGAAGAAGATGAAGCACCCTTTCAACAAGTGTTGACTAAGTATCTACCCTGAGCAAGGTAGCCCTAGTGCATCCAGGGACACTTGGAACAGGGACCTTGGCCACATGGAGCTGATGTTCTCATCGGGAAACAGACACTAGCAAAGGGCCAGGGGGAGGTGGGCACTGGGAGGACAAAGAACACAGGGAATGGTAAGACAAAGGTCAGGGAAGGCCTCCTGGAGCAAAATCCTGAACAGAGTGAGGGAGTGAGCCATGAGATGCCTCCTGGTGGGGGAGCAGCAGGTGCAAAGGCCCTGAGGTCTGTCTGTGGTTGGCCATTGGAGGAAGTTGCTTAAGAAACAGCAGGGATCACAGTCGTGGTCCAGGCTGCAGATGCATTCAGTTTGGCCTACAGAGAATTGACTCTCCTGATGATTTTAAAATTTGGAACCAGTGACAAACATTTTAAAATCTAAGATTTTTTTCATCATGAAAAATCCAGATTTTCAGCCTCTCTTAAGGAACCAAAGCTCTGACAACACCAAGGCCTAATTTTGGAAATCTAGAATCAAACAGTATCCACCACTATGCCTCAATTTTCCTCTCACTATGTTCTCTTGCCTGAGTGCTGTAAGATTTGCACTGGTAGCCTCAGCCAGGGTCATTTGTGTGTCCCCCTAGAGGATGGGACACAGGTCACTCAGGCGCTGCTGCAGACTTTGCTTCTCTGTATTCCTTCTAGAGCAAAAACTGGTAACTGAAGCTTTGAAGCACCATTGCCACCAAATATGGCAGGACTAAAAGGCTGCACAACATCGTTTTCCTAGTTCTCTCCAGTTCCTGGAGTTCACAGCAATTTTTCTACCACTGGAAAATCAGGATACACTTGCTCCTTACTGTATCTATACTGCCCTTAACTGTAAAATCTCAGTTATGTTGCCCTGGCTGGTGTGGCTCAGTGGATTGAGTGCAGACTTGTGAACCAAAGGGTTGCTGGTTCAATTCCCAGTCAGGACACATGCCTGGGTTGCAGGCCAGGTCCCCAGTAGGGGGCATGTCAGAGGCAACTACACATTTATGTTTCTCTCCTTCTCCCTCCCTTCTCCTCTCTCTAGAAATAAACAAATAAAATCTTAAAAAAAAAACCCACCTCAAAACCCTCAGGTAGGTTGCCTTGTCCCTGGGTTAAGTTACTGCACTTCTCTGATACCTCTGTTTTCTTGTCTGAAAAATGAGAGGAAATAAGAATTGACTTGTGTAACTCAGGACTGAAATGGGAGAAGTCAGGGTCTTTGATGTTTAGGGCTAAAAAGCTTATACATGTTCAATTTAGGATCAAGGAGAGATTTGGGGACATTCTAGCCTGTAGGTTGAAGCCAAACAACCCGGCATGTATGTTGAGGTCTGGGATCAAATAACCCTGTCTGTTATCTATTCTTCTTCCTTTCCTATCTGGCCTGTGTCTCTCATTCATTGTTCGACCCCTGCCTTTGAGCTCCCATTGTGTGTCAGGCCCTGGAGGCAGGGCCTCTGATGAAAGTCTCGCTCTGGTCCCTACCCCTTACCCAACTGGAGCTTGGCAGTGGGAAGGAAGAGGGTTTTTGACTGCCTCTCTCCATTTTTGGCAGCAGCTACGTGTTTTCCATGGCTTCAGGAGGGATAGTTTCCTGCTGGTGCTATTCACTGGCATCTACTCTGTGCTGGCATCATCCATGTAACCAGTTCCCTAGAAGCAGCTCTCTCTGAGAGACCTGGAGGTGCGCTGCTTCCTGGCCGCACACACTAGAGCAGTCTGGCTCAGTCTCTTTCCTCACCAGACCTGCAAGTGTCCTGAGGATGAGGGACCAGCTGCTTCCTTCTCTGGTCTGCCAGAGTCCAGGAGTGACATGGAGAGACATGTGCAGGAACCATTTCCATCTCACCAGTATCCCATGAGCTGGGCACTCTATAAGTCCTCGCTACATTCTAATTGGTAGGTAAACTAAGGCATGTGTTCTTAACCCCAGGCTCATGGTGGGGCCTGTGCAGCTGAGCAGGGGGGAGGCACTGGCCTAGGCCTTCTCACATGAATGGATGAATGGGAGAAGCAGGGTTCTGTGCATGTTTTGTGGGTGGGAACTAGGTCTGAGTCCCAGGCTTGCTGGGGATTTGCCCACCATTGTCTGGTTCCTGATCCCAGCCAGGCCAATGTTAAACTGGAGCCTTTGGCTTGGCACAGAGACCCAGAGCATCCAGGGAACTGAGCCAGGCTAAATGGGCTTATCTTCCCAGCTGCTACCCTGAGCAGCTGGGTCCAAGAGATGGGCATAAATGGGTCCCATAGAAAGATGGTCACAGGGCTGGGACAAGAGCCCGGATCTCTGA
This sequence comes from Anoura caudifer, assembly GCA_004027475.1. Taxonomy (NCBI): domain Eukaryota; kingdom Metazoa; phylum Chordata; class Mammalia; order Chiroptera; family Phyllostomidae; genus Anoura; species Anoura caudifer. The sequence continues at coordinate 89,739 of PVKU01005535.1, read as the reverse complement.
CTGCTTTCTACTTACCGTACTGAAAAAGGCTGTCCCAAAGGTAAAGTCTGTCCTCAGACTGACGGCTTTTGCTACAACCCCAACCCTAGCCGACTCCCTTTCCTCTTGCTCCACTATGGCCTTCTGCCCTCCTTAAATACCACAAGCTTCTTCCAGCAACAAGCTTCTGCCATTGCTCTTCTCTCAGCCTGGGATATACCTCTCCCAAGCCCTGTCACTCCATGAGGAGGTCCTCCCTGACGCCCAGTGTGCTATGGTGCTCACATCTGGGGCCTCGCCCCTCAGCTTTCTCATCACTGAATGTGATCATACACCAGCACCCTCTCCACTGCCAACAGGCAGGGTCCAGGCCTCCTTGCTGGCCACAGTGCCTGACCCAGGGGCCCCGGTGTGTAGCAACTACTCTGTCAGTGGAGGAATGAGTAAAGCCTACTGGGCACCCAGCACTGGCATGAACAGCTTTTGCATGTTCTAATTCATCCCACCTTTCAGATGAGGAGGCCAGAGTTCAGTGAGACTCACAGACCTGTTCAAGCATGCACAGCTGGGCAGTGGCAGAGGTCAAGGGTGGGAGCTGTGTCATTGTCAAGACAACACCATGGACCATTGAATGGGGAGGGTAAGAAGGAGAAGTCCATGGTGGTGTAGGGCCCAACTTCCAGGCCTGGGGGCCTGGGTTTTCTTTCTTTCTGTCTTGTTGGCCTCTCCCATCTGCTGCTCTCACTTCTGCCCCAGAGCCCTGCCTGATGGAGCAAAGAGGGGCCCTCAACCATCCTGCCATCTGAGGAGTGGCTCCACCTTCGACAGGAGAGGATTCAGATTCTAGAGGACACTCGGCTCTCCCAAGGCTAACCAGTCAAGGGGTCAGGGCTGTGGTCACCAGCTGTGATGGCTTGGGCTTCGAGGAGGCCTCTGATGCAGTCACCTCTGATGCTGTCACTTCACGTCACTTCTGGAGTGGGTAGAGCCAGGGCCAGTCTGGAGGCTCAAGGTTGTCTCAGAGAGCCAGTTCCCCACCCCCTGCCTTGCGTATGCCCCTGAGCCTGGCCCTGGACCCTGGAGGCCTCTGGGGGTACCTCATGTGCACAGGACACATCCTGCCCCAGAAGGTGGGGTTACCTATTCTGAGGCTCCAGTAGACATCTCCTCTGGTCCTGGTGTTCAGAACAGAAGCATGTGCCCACCTAGCAGCAAGGGAAGCTAGGAGGCAGACCCTGGCCTCCAGTCTCTGGGGCAGTGAGCATTGACCTGGTCACCAGGGCTTGCTTTGACCTCTTTCTCCTGCCCCCTTAGTAGCAGATGCAATGGGTTCTGGGCCCCAGACATAGAACTCCTCTTCATTCTTTTTCCCAGACACTCAGAGCCTTTATATACTCAGGCCTGACCTATTCCCTATACCAGACTCTTCTTAGGACCAGGTGTTTTGCTGGTGGATGGGGTGGTGGGGGGTTGTGTGGCTCATAGGGTCTGTTTTGTGGCCTCAATTCTGCATCTTGGGCCTGTGGTTGACCCTGGCAGGGCCTTCTCACAATGCCAACTCCAGGAATATTGAAAGGCCCTAGCCTGTGAGTTTATGGGGTCCTGTTACACACTCAGAGAAAGGCTACTCAGAGAGGCTGAGCTACTTGCCTGCTGTCATACAGCACCTGCCCTTGCTATGCATTGTCTCTAGACCCCTCCTAGGCATTACTCCTTCTCTCTGCCCCTCTTTTCCCAGAAGCTTGGAACTTGGGGCCAAATGGGGTCTGAGGGCTCAAACCTAATCTTCCATTCTGCCCAAGGTCACACAGCACTCAGCGACAGATGGAACCCCTCCCAGATCAACAAGTCCATTGCCTCTGCTGGGCTGAGTCCTCATAGGGCACCATGTGGGGGCCCTGAGGAAGGAGGGGATGCAGTGCAGTGTGGGGGTGCTAACCTTTCCCTCACTGGTCTCTCCATGGAGGTGTAAGACAGAAAGGTATGATGGGCACTTGTTTCCATGGGTCAGGGAGCCAGTTTGGTTTTGTGAGGGATGGGTAGGGGCCCCTGTGTCTGAAACTTGAAAGGAGCCAGCTAATATGAGGATGCTCCAGGGTTGGCAGCCTGAAGAGTGGGCTGTAGTGGGGACTTAGCTGGCTGCTTCCCTGGTCCCAAGCCCCATGGTGAGGAGAGGGATGGTTGATGTGGCCCTGTCCTGGAGCAGACATCAGGGAGGACGCTCCCAGGACAGTACACAAGCACTGCTAATCATACCCCACATAAGCTGGGCTGTGTCCAGGCTGGCTCAGGGCTCTCATGGAGGCCCTGCCACAGCTTTGGCGGTTGTGAGCTTAATTAGGGTATGGGTCTCCACACCACCAGCAACATGCATAACCACAGAGGAAGCAAAAGGAAGAGACCAAAAATCTGGAGCCAGGGATATGCTTTGCTAACATCTGGGATGTTGCCTCTACACACTTCTTTAAGCATTAAACACATCTTACTCTTCTTTTTTAGAATTATATTTTATCAATTATGTTATTACAGTTGTCCCAATTACATCTTACTATTCTTCCACAATGTTTGCTGTGTACCTTGCTGACCACTGGCACTGTGGGGTGTCTTCTGCACCGTCAGGTCCTCTGTGTGAAAGGCTGTCCCTCTGGCTGGACGGCAAGCCCTTTCCAACACTGAGCTATTCAAACAGCACCGCTGCAGTGGTCCTGAGGTCACAGCTGCCACATGTCCTAACTATTTCCAAAGGATTTGCGTGCTATTGTCAAACTCCTGGGTCAATGGGTTAGCAGGTTTCATTTTTCTATTGAATTTTTAATGGACATGCTGCGCATAGAGCATTAGGGCACAACATGGGTGGCTCCTGCCTTTCTCTGTTCTCAAGCCTCCCGCGGCTCTCTAGAGGCAACAATTGGATTTCCTGTGTGTCCTTCCAGAGGCCTGCATACATACGTAGCATTGGTACAAAGTCTTTTTTTGTGGTTCTTATTTTGAACAACAACAAAGACAACAAAAAAACATAGCATGTGTGAATGTTATTCTATATCTTGCTTTTTAAAAAAACTTGCTATATCTTGGAAGTGTCTCATGTCAAGATTAAAGGAGCCATATTGTTCTTTTTCTCTGCTTTGTGATATTCTATGATAGGGTATCACTGATATTCAGTGCTATTTAGTGCATCAGTGCCTCATGGTGGGCATCCTGGTATCTGACCTTTTGCTCTTGCAAACAGGCTGCAGTGAGCATCTTTGCTCAGGTGTCACTTCACACATGTGCAAAGATATCCATGAGCTAAAGTCTTCAGTGGGCCTGGGTGGGCAGTTATTTCTGACAAGCTTGCCTAAATGGCCCCCTCTGTGGCAGCCATCTGGGCAGTGATGAGTGTGGTACCCAGTGCCCTGAGCTATGCTGGGATCTTTGACAATCTGATGATATAAACGGCACATCCAGGTAGATTGAATTTGGTTTGCACTTTTTAGAGCTGGCAAAGGTGGGGTAGGGGTTGAGGGAGGCACCCTTGGCCTGGCAGCCAGCTCTCACATGGGTAGGACAGTACTGACCATGCTCAGGGTTGATAAGGGACCCATGGGTCCCAGGTACATGTCAAAGGCAGGCAAAATGTCCTGAGAGATTAACTCTGGTGGGGCCTTTAAATGGGTGAAGGGTTTCATCAGATTAGGAGAAGGAAGGGCACTCTAGGCAGGTGCAACAGTACAGGCAAACACAGGGGGGTGTGAAAATCAGAATGGGTTCAGGGAACGGTGAGGTTGTTGGATTTGCAGAAGGGGACAGGGGACAGGGGCAGGTGGTCTTGCCAAGGGCCTCAGTGTGTCCTCTGGACACTGGGGAGCCAAGTCATGAGAGGTAGGAGGGAGGTCCTGGGGAGGAGATGTGCAGGGGTGACCCTAACAAATGATCTTTAGCCAATAATGAACCCAGAATGGAGTCAAGGCCAATGTTTTATTCTTGGCCAGGCAGAACCATCAATCACCAGCTCCTGCTGCCCAGCTGGCACCACATGCCACCCCAGGCTATTTTGGACTTGGGCTCGTCTCCCTGTCCTCCAGATCCCTCTCCTTGCTGGGGTGGGGGTGGGGTGCTTGTCCTGCTCAGAGTGATAGGCCAGAAGCCAGAGGTCAATTCCTGCTAAGCATTTGGGTAAACAGAGGTTCAGAAAGGTGCAGTGGTGTGATCAGGATCCTGCCATGGGGGAGGACTGGGACTTTTGTGTCCCCCATGCAGCCCTGAGGCAGGTAGGGGGATGCACTCCCATGTGACAGAAGGGGTAAGGAGAACCATGGGTGCTGGATGGCAGGCTAGATCCCATGGTGAGTCAAGACCAAGCCAAAGCTGGAGCCGGTCTCACTGTTGTCACTTTTCCCAGGTTCTTTGCTTGCCGTGCTGCCTCTAGGAAACAGGCATCCGAGCCCCCAAGGGAGCTCAGCTCCAGTGCACTGGATCCCTCATGCCCTCCACAGACACCTTGGAGACCTCCTTGGGGGATGTCCTCGGCCAGCCACTGGGGTCTCGGGGAGGGGTAGTTCCTGACCATTGCCTGAACTGGAGACTACCCTAGCCTGACTCTCTTTTCTCACCTCTCTGCAGCATGAACTTTCGAAAGGACAGACAACCAGCCTGGAAATCCCAGAACCTCAGGGGTCCTGGCAGAGGTCCCTCAGAGGACACACTAGAAACACCAGGCTCAGAAAGGGAGGAAACCTACCCAGAATAATAGAGCATGGCACTGACAGAGTGGGGACAGGGCAAAAAGAAGGAGTACATATTAGTTTATTTTTTACTCTGTGCTTGTGGTGTTCCTGCTGCTCCACTTGCTGTACCTCAGTTAATCCTCAAGAAAAACTCTGGGTGATCTTGGTGATGAGGCTGATCCATCCCCAGAGCAGTGACCCCCCCCTCCCCCGCCACTTAGGGCTCCTTTCCCAAGGTCAAGGCACCCAGCCCCCAAGCCTGGGGTTCAGGGGAGCCAGAGAAAGCAAGGAGGCACATGCAGTGACTCTTGGTGTTGAACATCCCCACCAGCTGCTTGGAAATGCAGAGCTGGCACCTCAGCAGAGCCCTCTGAGCCACTGTATCACTGGGCCTGCATATTTCTCAAAGCAGAGTTCCCTGGGCTCCCAGGGTGGCTGAAGCACTTACTACATACTAGGTGTGGTCTCATCACCTCCCCTCCTCTCTGCGATGGTGCTAGAGGCTTGAGCTTTGGGCTTCAGTGTGAGCCCTCCCTGCTGTGGTCTTGCAGAGGTGGTGGCAGGTCCTGGGGTGCCTCTTGGTCTTGGGACTGTGCCTTGCCTGGGCACTCCAGGAAGCCAGTGTGGTTGGAGCAAAGTAGACGACAGACAGGGGGTATGTGGTTGTCAGAGGGCTTGGGCTAGATTGTGAGGGTCTTGTTGCCAGATCCCCACTTGCTCACAAGCTCCTGTGTGATTTTAGGCAGAGGGCAGGCAGGGTCCACCTCATGCTCTAGTCTCCTTGTCACACTAGCTCTGAGGTAGCAGAGGTGGGCTGGGGATTTGGACTTGCCCCTTAGGACTTCATGCCCCCTGAATGGTCCATGAGGATGTGCCACTGTGTTATCTGGGTGAACATCACAAAGCTCCCTGCTAGGCCCTGCAGGGGTGTGCTGAGGACCCAGTGGACTCCTACCTCGGTCCCAGGAATCTTGGGGGAGGCTCAGGGTGTGTCAGAGAATGAGAGTGCTACTTCTCTGCATCAGGCATGAAAGTCCTCCCTAAAGGGCTTGGAGGGAGGATTCTCAAGGAATGCCTCTGCTTCCCTGCCAAAGAGTCCAAAGCATTCTCTGCTTCTTGCACCCTCATTCACTCCATGTGATGTTGGCCCAGGGCACATCCTTGTGCTACCCCACCTCTGCTTGGCCTTCAGGGGTTGGGGGAGCAGAAAGGGACAGTTCTGTCCCCACCCCCATCTCTTGCTTTAGAGGGTGATGAATCAACCAGCCAGGGGTTAAACGCTGGAGTCAGGTCTGACTCACTATTTTGTCATCCACTAGCAGAGGGACAACCTCTCTAAGCTTCAGTTTCCCCATCTTTAAAGTGGAGCTGGGGTGTTGACTAGGAGGAGGAGCTGTGTGTGACACATGTGGTGGGCACATGTGTCCTCACTGTGGTTCCATCTGCTGGAGCCCCAACTTGCTCAGGCAAGCTCATCCCTGGTCCTCCAGTGGTGCATTCTCTGCCCTAGCCTGGCTGGAAGCCTCAACCTACACTCCCGTCCCCTTCTCTGATTCCTTCCTACCTGTTGGCTGGAGCTGGCTTGGTCCCCATCAGCTCACTAGGATAGGTTGGGCACTGGCCCCCCTCTGTGGAGACCCTCTTAGATTTCTAGGCATCTTCTGATCCCCTAGATGTGTGTCTGAATCTAGATGTGGAAAGCCAGTCCTTGCCTGTGGGATGTGTGGATTCCTGTGGAGCCCCTGGTGGGCTGTCATCATGCCTCTGCTTGCACACCTCTGAGGTTCAAGGAAGCAAGAAGCCAAGCTGGGGACTGACTGCTGTGCCTTCCCTGAAGTCCAAGGGCTGGGTTGTGCCTCCTGCCTGAACTATTCTGGCTGTGTGATGGTGGGTGGGCTTGCCACCGCCCCACTCTGGGCATCAGGGACTGGAGGAGGCCTTACAGGGGTTGTTGAGAAAGCCAGGCATCCTTAGGAGAGAGGAGCCCACAGGCCTTGCACATGTGTGAGCATATTGACCTTCCTGCCAGGAGCATCTGATGGAGGAAGTCATGGTCTGTACTGTCATTTCCACTGACTGGGAAGGATGGGGAGATTACCAGGACCAAGGCAGGAGGTTAGTGCCAATGCCAAGCCCTGAGCAGAGACATCCCCCTCTGAGCCTCAGTCTTCCCTTCTGTGGGTGGTAAGCATGCCAGGCCTGGGTGGTCACCCCAGAACCCTGTGTCCTGCTTCTGTCCTTCCTGGCCCTGAACATTGCCCAAACTGTCTCATTGTCTATGGACACACTGGTACATTCATCCCTTGTCTTCCCTACTGCAATGCTGCCTCACAGAGGACAGGGATGTCATCTGACTTGCTTACCTCCCCAATGCCCAGAGCAATGCCTGGCACATAGCAGGTGCTTGATAAAAATTGTTGAATGAATGAATTTGATGAGCACATGATTGTTGGTCTTCCTTATTCTATGACACTTATTGGGCACCCACTTTGTGCCAGGCCCTGTGCTAGGGGCTAGGGACCCCATGGTGACAGATTAATAACCCCACCCTTGTGGAGCTGACATTCCAGTTGGGGGATTGATAAATATCAGGTGGCAATTAGGTACCTTGGAAAAATAAGACAAGGGAGGGGGGCCCATACTACCAGGGTGGGAGGGGCTGCACTTCTAAATCTGGTGGTCCAGGAAGGTCTTCCTGAGCAGGCAACATATGAATAAAGACTTGAAATGGTTAAAGAATCAAACAAAAATCCATTTGAGAAAGAGCATTCCTGGCAGAAGGAACAGCAAGTGCAAAGACCCTGAGGTGGGACCATTTCTGGCATTTTCAACTGAGGAAGCAGCAATTCCTCACTTTCCCTCACCCCACACCCAGCTCCTCAGTGATTCCTGGAGTTGTACCTGCTGGATTCCAAACTGGACCACTTCCCCCACCACTACTGTCATAGTCATCCTGCCACTGGACTAGAGTTGTGGCTGCCTCACAGCCTCCCTGGGTCACACGTGCCCATTTAACCTCCTGTTTGCATGGCAACTGGGAGTAGCTTAGAACACAGAAGACATCATCCTTACAGCAACTGTGAAAAAGAGTTTGGTGTTTACACCAAGAGTTACTATAGGACTCAGCAATTCTACTTGTAGGTATAGTCTCAAGAGAAATGAAAAAAGACATCCATACATGTACAGGTATACACATGTTCATACATCAATATTCACAGTTGTCACAAGTTGGAAACAACCCTAATACCCATCAACAGATGCATGAATAAACAAAAGATGATGAATCCATACAATAGAATATTGTTCAGCCATAAAAATGAATAAAGTACTGATACATGCTACCACATGGATGAATCTTGAAGATATTATGCTAAGCAATAAAAACCAGACACAAAAGACCTCATTATAAGATTCCATTGATTTGGAATGTCAAGAATAGGCAAATTCACAGAGATAGAATGTACATCATGGTTTCCAGGGGCTGAGGAAGAGGAAAGTGGGGAGTGACTGTTTAATGGGAGTCAGGTTTTCTTTGAGGTGATGAAAATATTTTAGTTCATCCATCCACCCATCCATCCACCCAACCACTCATCACCTCACCTATCCATCCATAAATCATTCATCTGCCATCCATTCAGTCATCTCAGTCTGCCTGCTCACCCCATCTAATTGTCCATCCTTCCTGTACACACACTCACCTGTTTGTTGACTCATCCATCTGTCCACACGTTCATCTATTTTGTTTCTTCATCATTTATTGCATCTGTCTCTGCATTCATCTCTCATCTGCAGAGATTTTTCTAATATCTGACTCCAACCTGCTCAGTAGAAATCTCCTCTTCACTTTCCATTGCTGATTGATCCAACTCAAACTTTAAACTTAGTGATGCTTCAAGGCCCTGGAAAGCTCTCATCTCTCCACTCACTTCTCCTACTGTTGATTCCAGAAGTTAGTGTGCACTAGGCACTGTACCTGCTGTGCCCAGTGGATGAGTTTTTCCTAGCTTTCCTCCTCTGGCCTGGATTGGAAGCTGTTCTTGAGGGTCTGGACTAGGGTCCTGCAGCCCAGGGAGGAATGGTGAGCCATGATCATGGGAGCTGGAAGGGAGGGGATAAATAGGAACAGATTGATGAACTTGGCCTTAGTTTCCCCATCTGTAATGAGGGGATGAACAGTGATGACCTTGCCCCACATTCTAAGGTGGGTCCTTGCACTGCCTGAGTTCCAGAGTGGAGGAGGGGTTGTTTGCTCCTCCCTTTTCTCCCTGCCACTTACCCTCTTAACAGTCCTGATGACCCTGGACTTGGGAAGGAAGTGCTTGCTGTGGGAGGAGGCATCTCAGCCCCCATTAGCACTGTTAACAGCCCTTGGGGAACCAGGGGTCACCTGATGGCAGCTGTAAGGCCATTAACAGTCCATTAACCCCATCCTCTTTCTCCCCAAACCCCAGCTTTACCTCAGGTCCTGCCCTACACTTCCTGGCAGAGCTTCTGGGCCCCCATAGCAACCCCATCAAGCCTCAGAGGCCCCATCAGTGGTCAAGGCCCACTCAGCCTGTGCCTGGTCCAAGTGGTGGAAGACAAAGGCAAGAAGTAAGGCAGGTGTAAGCTGGTGGCTGGACCCACTGATCCATGGTGAGGGCAGGTAGATAGGTGCACTCTGTGGGGCAGCAACTTAGCACAAAGTCCCTCTGCCCTTTGAGAATAGAAGTTGTGTGCTATTTTCTGCTTTCTCTCCCCAACATATGTGAAGTGCATTTCACTCAGTTGGAGCTGTGCCAGGTCAGTCAGTCAATCAACAAATGTCCATTGAGCATCAGATCTTGGGCAGCAGGGCACAGACTTAGACTCTCTTAATTATAGAAGATTTGCCAACAGCTAACTACTTGTTGAGCACCCACTGTATGCCATACCCTGGGACACAGCAATGAAAGAGACAAGCATTCCAGCAGGGGAGATGAAAAATGAACATGTGAAAGAATAAATGGGGCAATTCTCAAAAGGATTGTACCATGCAAGAGACCAAATATGGTGTCATATAAGACAGAGATGGGGTGGCAACCAGAGAGGGGGAGAGAGGTGGGAGAGGACACAAGGGGCCATAGGAGTTTGGATTCTTCTTGTTATACAAAGCAGAGAAAGGGCATGATCTAGCTCAAATTTCATAGGATCCCTCTGGCATGTTCTTGAGGTGTGAAAGGGGCTGCGGCTGTAAAAAGGCTAATACATGAGTCCTGGTGAGCCAGATGGTGGCTCTAACTGGGCTAGGAAAGTGGAGGGGGGATAGATTCAGATCTGCTTGAGTCTGAGTCACCAGGAATTAGAATCCTCATGAATCTTAGAATTAGACTCCCTTAATTAGAACAAGAATAAGAAGCCTCACAGAATCCTGGCATTAAAAGCTGGCAGGAAGCTCAGGGGAACCTGATTCATCTCCTCTGGCCTCAGCAACCCAGCACCACCTCAGCCTCTGCTGAAATAGCACCCCCTCCTCACACCCCCACTGTACTGGATGCTTTAAAGGGCCAGCTGCTGAAAAACCACCTCCCTAGGTCCCTCATGGTGATGGCAGCCATGTGACCCAGCCTGTCTCATGAAGGGGAAGGGTCACCAAGGAACATGTATAAAGGACCCATGAACAAAGACAATAGGGAGGGGAGGATTGAATATGGGAGGTGGGGGTGGTAGGGTGGGGGATCGTCATGGGGGGAAGATGGGGACAACTGTAATTACACAAAAATAAAAAAAATAAAAGCATAAATCATATCATTTAAAAAAGAGAGATTTATGTGATTTTCAGGAAGAACTGATGAGGCTTATGCCATTATTCTTACCATTTTATAGATGAAGAAACTGAGGCTCAGTGAGGGACTGGGTCCTGCCTGGTCTCAGGGCCCGGCCTCAGGGTGGATAGGGCCAGAGAAGAGGGGCAGGTCTGGCAGGAAGAGAATATCTGGCCCATTTTGTCAGCCAGCTGTCTGCTGGGCCTGCCAGGGGAGGGGACCAAAGAGAGGCTTCACTGGAGAATGAATGCTCAGTGATGTCTTCACTGGGAACCTCGAGGACAAAACTATTACAAGGGTTCAATTATTTTATAATGAGCTTGCCAGTGCCAGGAGAGAGACACAAATATTCGCAAAGCTGAAATATGCATGTGGTGCTGCCGCAGGGGCATGGAGTTTCTTTTTCCCGGTTGGGAGGAGTCAGTGTGATATCTGTGCCTGGAAGGTCCTCTGCCTCACAATTCTCTCCCCCAGTGAGTCACTGATAGAGGGACTTCAGGCATGTGGGGGACTCTTTGGTAAAGATCCAGAAACTGACAGACCCTCTCTCCTTTCCCCACTAGATGGGGAAAGGTCAGAGATGTAGGGAGCTGGGCTGTTGCAGGGCCACCAGGTTGACACTCTTTGTGGCTCCCCACAGCCCTCCTGTAAGGACCCAGCCTCCATGACCTGCCATGCTGACCCCCTCAGGCCCTCCCTATGTCCCCACAATGAGCCACTCTCATTTTAAACTAGTCCTGGGAGATTCCTGCCTCCAGGCCTTTGCCATGCAGTTCCTGTTGTCTGGAACAGCATCTTTGTTCTGTTCAGAGTTTGGTTCAACTGTTCTCTCCTCAGTAAACCATCTTGTGTACCTCACTTGACACAGTTTGGTCACAACATGTTTTTGGTTACCTTGGTTAAATCAACCCCTCATGGGGCTTAGATTAGCTCATCAATCCAATGAGAATCAAATAGAAATTTCAGAATTTTGAGGTTTCAGAGCTGGGAGAGACAGGGATCTCTAGGCACAGAGGGAAGTCACAGGCCTAGAGAGGTTTCTAAAGAGGGTCTGACAGAGATGGGATGCCCCCAGGGGCTCTGCCCCACAGAGCCTGCCCTCAGCAGGTAGTCTGGTGAACAAAGCAGACATTACTGTTATCATTTTATATAAAAAAACCCTTAAATTTTAAAATAATTTTTAGAAACATGATTTTGTTTTCATAGGCATATTTGGGAATGGAATAGTGGCTGGGAAATGGGAAACCCATTGCTGGGGCTTCTCAGGAGCTGGTCCCAGGAGCCCTAACCCTAACCCTGATCCTAACCCCTTGGAGAAATGTAGATGCTAATTGACCCTGTGGTTCTGGGGCCTGTGGGAGGCCTGCAGAAAGGGCTGGGCTCCGATCATAGAGGCCTAGTGATCCTAACAGTGGTTGCAAAGGTCTGGAGATGGAACACGGGTGGGAGCAGCCTTCTTTGGAGCCCTTCCCAACACCCTACCCTGGCCCAGAATCAGGTATCTGGATGCAGCTGGGGAGCAGCAGGAAAGGAGCAGGATCAGGAGCCTGATGACAAAAGGAAGCTGTCCCAAGGCCGTAGGGGAAGCTAGGGGCTTCAGTGGGAGGCTGCCTGGGCCCCCATAGCCTGCAACCCTGGTGCAGTGGCCCATTTTACAGAGGTCAGGGCAGAGAAGAAGAGAGAGGAAGAAGAGCAGAGACTCCTAACCTCTGTCCTCATTCATTCATTCATCCACTCATTTATTCATTCCTTTGTTCATTTATTCTCTTGTTCACATCATTCTCTTCCTCCCTCCTTTCTTTAGTTCAGTAAATAGTTCCTCAGCTCCCATTGTGTGCCAGAATGCATGTTGAATATTGGGGATAATGGGCCAGAGGGCTTGTTGATAGTCTGGGCTGGAGAGGAGTATGGAGGTCTGAGAATAGGCAGCTGTCCCCTTCCTCCTCTGCCCTACACTTCTTCCACATGAACCCCAAAGCCTCTGCAGGGTCCTGTGTAGAGGGCAAAGACCTAGTTAAGTTTGAAGTTTCTGGGAAGGTTTGGGTCAGATGTTACAATGATCTCTGGATGCGAGAGATAAATGAGAAAGCCAATGCCATAAATGATGAAGAAAGGAAATAGGTGGATAAACAGATGAATGAGTAGGTGGATGGATAGATGGTTGGATGGTCCAGATGATTGGGTGGAAGAAGTATGGACAGACAAATGGATAGATGAATGAGTGGGTGGATGAATGAACGAATGGGTAGGAAGATGGATAGACAGATGGGTAGGTGGAAAATGGATTGATGAATAAATAGATGGCTGAATAAATGAATAGATGGGTGGATCAACTGATAGGTGGTCAACTGGGTAGACAGGTGGCTAAGAAGATGATGATAATGATAATTATAATAAAAACACCTATTGTTTATTGAAGGCATCCTGTGTGCTCTGCCTGCTCTCCACACACTCAACCTCACTTAATTTTCATTACAATGTAATGAGACAGGGATTTATGTTCCCATTTTACAGATAGAAAACTAAGTCTTAGAGATGTCAAATGACTTATTAAGGCTCACAGCTGAGAAGAGGCTGAGTTGGCTTAGCTTTCAGTGCTGCCCTGCTCTGCAGGACGGGGTCCCCCCCACATGAGTGGTCACCTTTTGGGGGCAGGCATCCTGTCTGGGCATTTCCAAGGCTCCCACCAGCTGTCCTCTGGAGGAAGATGTCTCTGTGGTGATCTGTTGGCTCTAATCTGATGTTTATGGTTACATTTGGCCCCAGAGAAGTGAGGCAGTGAGGGCAGCTCACCCATAATCCTCTGCATTACACTGGCACCAGGTGGCCCTGCCTGTGGGGCAGAGGGTGTGGGGGGGGGCATCTGACATCACTGATGCAGAGAGAGGAACCCTGTTCCAACCAGTCCTGAGATTTCCAGGGCCTATGCTCCATTTGGCCTTTCAGGCCCCAGCCTCACCTCTCTGAGTCTCGGTGCCCTAAGGAGACAATGGGCAGCCTCAGGAGCAGCTGGCTCAGTGGGCTGTTAGAAATGTGCAGTGAAATGACAAATATAAAGTGCCTGGCACATAGTGCCTACTCAGCTTCCACCAATGACAGTTCCAACTAGCTCTGCCATGTCCTTGTGGGAGACCCTGGGCATGTCACTTCTCTCTGAACCTCAGTCCTTTTCTCTTTAACACTGGGTGCTTATCTTGCAGTGTTGTTAAGATTCTATTCTTTAAACAAAGCTCTATTTTTTCCTAGGCACATTCTAGGTGCTAGGGATACAGCAGTGAATAAAACAAACATTCCTGCCTTTGTATATACTTACATATGAAATTTATTTACACATGTAAGTAAAATTTTGTGGGGATAACTCATATAGAAAACCATAAAACTGGGGAAGGGATGATGGAATGGGGAGCGGTGCAATTTTAAATAAGGTATCCAGAAAGGACACCTTCCCCGAGAAGAGACATTTGACGGAGACCCAAGGTTGGAGAAGAAGTGAGCCATGCAGAGATTGGGGGAGAGCATTGTGGCAGAGGGAGGGCAAGTGCAAAGACCCTGGAGTTGGCAGGGTCTGCTGTGCTGGGGAAACAGGGAGAAGTGTGAGAAAGAGGGGACAGGAGATAAGATAGGAGAAGTAATGGGGGCCCGGAGGCTGTGGCTGAGTTGGGAGTCCTGGGTGTGAAGTGGATGGTTTTTACAAGCTACAAAGGCTGTGATATGAGATGAAGGGGCTGTTTCTTTCCAGTAGAACAGCCTCTCCCTTCTGCTGGGCCCTTCATAGACTCAGCCCTGCTCCCCTCACCCTCTGCTCTATCCCAGCCCTGGTTGCCCCTGTGGAGGTTTCTGGGAGCTGGTGGCTGCCCTAGACCAGGCCCTACTGAAGAACTGGCCTTAGGAGCTGAAGAGCTTGTGGGGCCCATGCTGGGAGACAACCTGGCATGTGAGACCCTGAACCTGGGCTGCCTGCTCTGAACACAAGACAGGAGACTATGGATGGGAAAGCAGACACGTGCCCAGAAGTGTCATGAAACCCACATCACTGCTAGTGTCGCCTCTGGAAACTTTATCTTTTCCATTTGGAAAGTTTGTTTGTCCAAGTTTTCCTGTGGCAGAGACCCCTAAGGATGCCTACGGCACAGCCAGGCATAAACTGAAATTGTTTCAAAAGCAAAATGATAAAAATCCTTTCTGAAACTCCCACTGCCCTCCCCAAATGATGCTGGGAGTAGGAGTGTGTCTAAATTTCAGAGGCCTGGAGACTGCTATGGCTGAAAGGGGTCCCTCCCTGGGACGGGGCTGATGGCAGGGCCAGTGCTGGCCTTGCCCAGCATAAGCTATGTGCTGACACAGCCCTGAATTCCCCATCTTGCTTCCCTCACTGCACCCATTTTGTGCCTAAGCCGTGGCTCAGCCAAAGGCCTAGAACAATGGTGCCCTGGCTCTGGCCCTGACCTTGTGGCTGTGCCTTGCTGGCCTGATCACTGCACACCCTTTCCACCCACACACATGGGACAAGCTGACCAGAGCCCTCACCCAGCCACCCCAGGCCTGCTGCTCAGGGACAGCTGGGTCTTAGCTTACTTGCACACCTCTTGTGATGTAGTACTTGCTACCATGTTGGACTCAGAGCTCCTTGGATCTTTAGAAGGATTGCTTTTTCCTCTGAACTAACACAGAGAGGCTGAGCTTTGGCTTCCATGAGACCTAGGTTATACTAACCACACACACCCAGCTCCCAGAACTAGCCCTGCATGCTTACTGCTCCCTTTCCACTCCCACTTTAGGCACCAGAAAACTGGGGGTAACTTGAACCCTGAAACCACTTTCCTCTGGGAAGGGAGCAGTGGTTAGAGGTTACTTCATGGCTACATGACTTTGAACTTCATGTCTCTGCGACTCAGTTTCCCTCATCTGTGAAATGGCAAAATGCTCTAACTGGGAGAATGCAGATCTGAGTGAAGAGGCCACCTGGGGAATTCAGTGCATTGGTTGCAGGGATGGACTGACGCACTCTGAGATCTGTAGGGCTTCCTAAGAAGCAGGGGGTTCCAGGCCCCAGGGTTCAGCCAAATTGCCAGCCTTGGGAATTCAAGGAGGGGCTACTTTCTCCATGGAACTCACCTCCCCCATTCAAGAACCCCCACCTGCCACTGAACTGCATGCCCTCCTAACCCTTCCAGCTCTTCTTGTCACCCTCCCCTTCCTCATCCTTTGAGAGCTAATTTCAGGGGCTGGAGATTGTGGGCTTGCAGGGGCTTCTGGAATGGCCAGGATGCTGGGGAAGGATTGAGACCTGCAGCTGGTGATGAGAGGGTTCTCTGTGCAGACTTGGAAATTGGGGCTCCAGGGGTGATAGCGTGAGGCCTCCCCAGGGCATGAGGGAGCCAGAAGCATCTCCCAACTACAATACCCTGCCTGTTCATCCAGCCAGGGCTCAGGCATCCCCATCTGATGGGTTTTAGACATACTGGGGCTTTTTCAGACAGACATGCAAGGCCTAGAGTGAGGAAGGTCCCATGCATACAGGCCCAGGACTAGATGGTAGGGCCTTGGCAGGAGACTGTAGGTTAGATGGTTACATGGTGGGTCCACCTCTATTGCAGTGCCATTCCTCAGGCCCTTTTCTTTGTCTCAAACCCCTCCTCAGAATCCTGTCTTACATGTATCAGATAGGACACAGGATCCCAAAGGTACCACAATAGTTAAAAAGCACATTGTGATAGGTGAAATATGTCCTTTTTTAATGGGTGCATTGATAATAAGATTGAATAGTGGGTTTAATCTCAACAACAATTCCAGGTCAGAAATAAATGCAAATCACATCTGGGAAGAGGTGGGCTCCACCAGTTTTCTGGGTGATAACATCCCAGGCACTCCTGATGATAATAGGGTTTGCTGCCTCAACTCACAGTCCAACGAAAAACTAAATTCCAGCATTCCAGATAGAGGTTAGTAAAGGTAGTGATAATTTGCTCCATTCAAATATGTGGACCCTATGTCCCATCCCAACATTTCTCCAATCCTGCACTCCCAACAGAAGCGACAGCAACAACACCACATTTGGTGACTAACACTGACAAAGGATGATCTCTGGTCTTAGGGAGGCCTTGCATTGTGCCAGACACTGGGTGAGTGCTTTTCCCTCCTGTGATCCTCACCACAGCTCTGCAAGGCAGGCACTGGAGCAGTGCCTATTGTGCAGGAGAATAAACTGAGGCAGAGTGAGATTAAGTAACTTGCCCAAGGCTGCACGGCTTGTGAGTGCTGGTGCCAAGATTTGAACCCAAGTCTTTCTGACCCTGCATCCTATGCTGTTACTCACCCATACTGGAATGCCTGGCACACAAGTGGGTTTTAATAGATGTTTGACTCATTTAAAGGGTCAATGCTGAATCCTCTTTGTTAACAGAGGGACATTTCCTTGGGCTGGCCTGGGCTCCCGAGATTTACAACTGATTCTATATTTATCTTTCCCTTCCCTAGGCAGATCAGTGAGTTTTATTTTATTTTATCTATTAGAAGTTTCTTTTAATCCTCACTCACAGACAATGCTATCGATTTTTAGAGAGAGGGAAGGGAGGGAGAGAGAGAGGCAGGGAAACATTGATGTCAGAGAGAAACATCAATTGTACATGCGCCCCTACTGGGGATAGAACCTGCAACCCAGGCATGTGCCCTGGCAGAGAATTGAAACTGCAACCTTTCAGTTTACTGGACAATGCTCCAACCCACTGAGCCACACCGGCCAGGATCAGGTCAGTGGAGTTGATACTAATCGCCCCTGTGCTGTTGCTGGGCCAGCCTGGGGGGAAGTTTACTCCAGCTCTAAGATCAAATTCCTTAATCTAGACCAGCACCAAAACTGTGGTGAGGGTTTAACTAGGCAGAGATGCAGGTGGGAAGGGCGCTCAGCCAATGGAATAGAGGGGGCAAAGGCATGTCAGTGAACACTCTAGAGCCCCACTGGGGGAGCCATGCAGGCCCCTCCTGCCAGCAAGTCCTCCTGGGCTGTAGTCCAGCCAGGCTGTCCCACAGGAGCTTCTGTGAGATTCAGGTCATCACGGAGTGTTTATTAATCACCACAAACAGGACAGGTTCGGACAGCTCTGAGGGGAGTTGGGAGCAGGAAGGAACCAGGCTTGGAAAGGAGCAAAGGGGTGCATTTAGGATGGGCAGTGGGGGCTGGGGCTTTCTGGACCAACCTCCTAGTCTCCCCTTCCCTTAGCTTTTGGTTATTTTAAAAATTAATTAATATTGGGGACACATGGAATCCTCGGACATGGTATAAAGATACAAAAGACTTATGGAGCCCAGCTCTCCAGGTAGCCAGTTTGTTATCTTTTTCCAGAATATTCTGCCAAACACACATGTGTACGTGCATATGCATATCTCACTTAAAAAAAGAAAAAAACCTGACAGCATCCAGTAACCTCCCTTCAGCCCTGTGTTTTTTTTTTTCACTATATCTTAGAGAACTTTTCCCATTAGACTCATTCAACAAGTATTTATTGAGCACCTATTAAGTGTTCTCACGTGGCCAGACTGACCAGATGCCTGTTTTCACAGAGCTGGTGTCCTTATCTTCTTGTGGCTGCACTGATGCATGCCGATGGGCTCCCACTCCCAGGAGTGCCCCACAGGCTGTTGCTGCCCTGCAGTGAGAAACTTGGGCACACTCACACATCTTGCTGCCAGTGTGCAAATAGCTGGTGGGTTAAGTTCATAGACATGGAACTCCTGGGATAAAGAGGCATGCCTTTTTAAGTTGACCAGCTGTCACCAAACTGTCATCAAAAGGTTGGGGTTTAGGTTTCAGGCAGGGAGGTGATCCAGGTGGAGAGGGAGACATGGGATGGAGGTGGGATGTGCTTGTGGAGGGAGGCAGAGGTGCTGCCTTGGCCTTCAAGGAGCCTCCAGTGTGAGGAAAGGCAGGGACAGCAGCCCTGGAGAGATGTGATGGGGCAGCCCAGGAGGCCATAAGTGCCCGGAGAAGGGTGGATACAGTGTGGGAGTGGGAGCATTCAGGGAGGCTGCCAGGAGGAGGCCTCTTCACTGAGCACCCACTGTGCATCTGTGGCTGTCCTGGGACCTTCCCGCATATTACCTTGGGAGACCTGACAGCTGGATAGCCTCCTAGATGCTGGGCCCTGTCATAGGGGAGCAGCATGCCTGTTCCACAGCTGATAAAACAGAAGCTTAGTGGCCAAAAGCAAGAGCTGAGGCCCTGGGAATCCAGTCACCTTCCCACTGCCCTGTCCCTGAGAATGGCCCAGGCTTCAGGGGCTCCTGTAAATTGGAGCTTCTGCCATGACTCCTAGGAATGGACCTCAGCACAACAGAAAGCCTGTCCACCCCATTTCCGGGCTGTCAGGCATTATTACACTGACAAAACAACTTGATGTAAAAACATTGCTTATTGTAAAAACTGCAGAAGCCCTGAAGTCATAGGATATGCCCATGTGTGACATGCCCAAACTACCCTCATTCCTTACAACCCACTCAAGCAGAGGAGGGAGGCTGAGCTGCAGCTTGCTGGGTGAGCACAGGGCCTGGATGCAGGCAAGTGGGCCCAAGACCAAAGCAATGAGGGAGCAGGTGTGGGCATTTGCCTGCATGCCAAAGTGCAGGAAGGACAAGGTGCCCTCTCAGGAGGACACACTACTAACAGTTTCATCTTGAAACTTCCCTTTGTTAATGCAAATATGTCTGTAGTTTTTCTTAAAATAAGCAGGATCAAGCATTAGGTCCCATTCTGCTTCTTGGTTCTTTTTTGGTGGGTAGGGAGGGGAGAGAGTGGGTCCTGGCTAATTAATTCTCCATTGGCAGGCCTGAGAGGACTATGTCTTTCTAGTTTAGAGCCAGGTCCACCTCAGAGAAGACTGAAGTCCAGGACTTCAGCTCTGCCCCCTTGTGAGGAAGGAAGGGTGAGGGGTTAGTCACTGATTTTGGGGGCACAGGCCCCATTCCTAGTGTTGTAGGCCTACATGGGGGTCACAGGGTGCAGACAGGCAGTACCCACCAGGGTGAAGGGGGCAGGGTAATTGGCTGGATTATTTTTGTGGGGAGGGAGGTCTTCTTGAGAGAAGCTATTTTTAACAGTGGAGAGGAGGAAGTGACTTCCCTCCCTCCCTTTACTGCCCTTTATTCCTGTCATCCTGGGACCTGGGACCTGCAGGCCTTGCCTGCCTTCCTGGAAACTCTCTCCATGTAGAGGAAGGAAGAAAGGGAGGAGATGAGGGGATGCCCTTGGCCTGCACCACCTTGTTTATCTCCCCACAGCTCTGCCATCCCCTGTTAGAGAGGAGGTGAGGAGGTATGAGGGGTATTTTGGAGTCCTTGCTGGTCTTTTGTTTTAAATATAGATTTTATTTATTTAGAGAGAGGGGAAGCGAGGGAGAAAGAGAGGGAGAGAAACATCAATGTGTGGTTGCCCCCCACCTGCCCCCCACTGGGGACGTGGCCTGCAACCCAAGTATGTGCCTTAGATTGGGAATAGAACCAGTGACCCTTTGGTTCGCAGGCCAGCACTCAATCCACTGAGCCACACAAGCCAGGGCCCTTGCTGATCTTTTTAAACCCACCAGTTCCACAACCAGCCCCTGAGGACATGAAGAGAAGTACTAGAACCCATCTCAAAAATCTCTTGAATTAGAAAAGGGATTGTTGGTGTTGCAAAACTCTAAAGTCCAGGGGTAGATCTAAGGGCCCCAAAGGAGCATATCTGGAATCTTGTGTCTCTCAACAAACATCTCAGCCCTGCTCTCCTCTGGGTGGGTCTTATTTTAGGGGGGCTCACCATATGAGGGGCAAAGGGGGCCCCAGCAGCCCCTGAGAAATAAAGCTCCTTCTTTTATGGCTGATTCAGCCAAAGTCTGGAGCCAGTCCTCATTGGTTGGCTTCAGTCACATGTTTATCCTTCAACCAATCACAGTCAAGTTCACAGGCAGGTCTGGCTCACTTGCCTATCCCTGGGCCCTGGGAATAGTCCCAGTCCCCTAGGAACCAAGTGGTAGAGAATATTGGGTAGAGGTGGTGAGTCCCCAGAGAGCAAGGTTCCCAAAAGAAGGGCCTAAACAATGAGATGACATAGACCACTGATTCCTGCAAAGTTGTGGAGCCAGAACAGAAACCTCCTGATACCCAGGAGAGGCCAGATCATCCAGAGCCTAAAGCCCCGGCTGGCTGTCGGTACCATTGCTGTCCCCCTGGCTTCCAGCAGCCCATCCTCCTCACAGCTGAAGCTCCAGGGGTGGCAGGGAGGAGGAATAAAGGGAATGGGGTGAGTGTCAGAGCCTGTTCATGAGGGAAAAAATTCAGTTGGCTAGCTCTAGGCTGAGTGGATCAATGCCTACTTCCTAATGGGGTGGGTGGGGCTCCATGTCCTGTTTCCAAGGCCATTCCTGAAGTTCTGCTCTCCTCAGATCAATGCCACAGGGTCAGCCCTGGGTCTGTGGGTACCTAGGGACAGGAAGGGGCATGTGGTCTCAAATGAGCAAGACAGTCATTTTCTTGACCTCTGCACCTTTACCCCTTCCATAGCACCCCTGGCAAAGACTCACTGAGGTTGGGCAGCTCATGTACTCCCAGGCAATCCTTTCACTGCAACAGCTCAGACCCATCTGGGTGTCATTTCTTCAGCTACCAACTGGGGTGGCATTTTTATACCTATCAGCTGGAGCAGTCACAATATCATCCTCCAAGATGTATTCATGCAGTGAGTATTAACTTGGAGCCTGGTACAGACTAAATGTACAGTTGGCATCATCCATTGTTATTATCACTGTTTTAATTCCTGGGGAAAATGGCATTGAGAGAAGGGAGTGGGCTAAGGGCCGGATTCCTGGGCCTGGGATTTTTTTCTGCTCTGCCATTCACTGCCTGAGTTATCACGGGAACCTCCTTTCCTCTTGGCCCTGGTGGAAGGCAACCCTGCACCTCATGATTTCTGGCCATAGGCTTTGTGTATCCCACCAGAAATCCATGTCTGGACCAGCCAGGCACAGTTCTCTCTGACTGCTGATGGGGGTGGAGGTAAGAGGCAGGGTGAGTTCCAGGCCCTGGATACTTGCCTAGAGGAGGAGGCAAGGCTCTGCTGAGAGCAGGCCTGTGATCTCCTGGGTCTCTCCATCCTGTGTCTCTTTGTTCTCACTCTGCAGATATTCATGGCAGGCCCACTGTGTGCTGGGCCCTGGACTGTGAGCATGCTGGACAGATTTGTCCCTGCCTTATAGACCTGACATGTGTTGGAGGAAATCAACAGGAAATGAGGTGCCTCAGTATGGGAAGGAATAAAACGGGCCATTGGAGACCCTGGGTGGGCTTCTCCATGAGGTGCTGCTTGAGCTGTCCCTGAAGGAAGAGTAGTTTGGAGACAGTCCGGTGACAGAATTAAGCTAATGGCATCTGAAGGCCTGAATAACTGGCCAGTATGTCTGGAATAGGAAGACCAAGGGGGTTGGGTGAAACAAGGGCAGATAGGTCCTGGGCCTCAGGGGCTTTGGCTCTCACATCTGCCCTAGAAGAGTTTGAACTGGGCAATGACATTAGCCTACTTTACATCTCAAGGGTCTCCTGACACAGGGGCTGGGGATGGGCTGAGGTCTAGGGCAGGGGGTTGGGAGTAGGAGAAACCTGGTGGGCTCCTGGGAGGAGGTAGCCCTTGAGGCACTTGGATACTGGGAGGGTTCTGGGGCCACTGTTGAAGCTGCCTGTGGTGTCAGAAAAAGAGTCACCAGTGAGGGACTGTCTGGTTTTCACATGTCAATCAATGATTAATTTATGACTGAAACAAATGCATTGTCATTGCCATATTAAGACATGAACATTATAGGAGCCAGCAGACTGAGCCTGCTACCCACTCAGACCAGCAAGCCACAGCCAGCAGGCTACTCCCCTAGCCAACCCCCCTCATGCCCTGATGGCTCTGTGGCTTTGGAAGCAATTTTCCCTGCCTAGGCCTTGGTTTCCCCAAAAGAAGTGGCTCCAAATGGGATGAGGAGCCCTTTGGACTCCCAGCCTGTGGCTCTGGGGATGCCAGTTCAGCTGATGTGTTTCAAATGGCTGCTATGTGCCAGGCCCAGGGCTGGGAGGGAGACTGGACCTCACCCTGGAGGGGAAGAAAGAGAATTTCAGATTAAGGGGAAGCCAGGCACTGGGTAGGATCAGAGAGGGTTGGAAAGAAAGGTATGCTTGTTGCTAGAACTCCTACTGTGTGTGGGACACCAAATTCCCTTTCATCTCATCAATTGCACCGATGTCATGAGAGGGGCATTATTATTCTTGTTGCAACCCCATTTTACAGAGTGGGATCTCAGCAAGGGACATGCTTGAGGTCCCTCCACCTGGCCCTGGTTGAGGACACCCACCTTGTTGCAAGAGGAAGCAGCGATGCACTGCCTGGCTGTGGGCCTTGCCCTGGGAGGGCTCTGAGCCCCTTTGCTCACAGGCAGGAAGCCGTCGGGCAGGCATGTGAGCTGGTTAGCAAGACATCTGTGCACATCCCTGCCCCTTTGTGCCTCGGTCTCTGCATCAGGAGCATGGGCACCCTACATGGCTTGGCAAAGGACCATGTATCCAGGGCCTGTAATAGCTGCTTGTGTGGTGTGATTATGATTGAGAATTGACAGGGGGTGGGAGGTGGACCCTAAAGGGCAGTAGCCTGGGGAGTCAGGCTTGCACCTCTGCAGGGACATTCTTTGCTTGGTGACCTTGGGTGAGACACTTGCTGTCTCTGTGAAACGCATTGGATAATGGCTCTGGGGAAGTCTTTGGGCCCAGGAACAAGACATGGCTTGCCTTCCGTTGGCTCCTTAGTAAGCAGCAGGGTGAGCACTTTGTGTGTGTGTGAGCATTATTGTTGAGAGTGCCCTAGGCTCATCCCCTTGTCCTAAGAGCTGTTGGAATCCTAGACACAGAGGTATCCCAGATGTTTCTGTTCTTTCCCAGCCAAGACCCAGTCTCTCAGGAGAGGGGAATCTGCTGGCTCCTCTGGGGAAAAGGGGGAGGAAAAGGTGGGTATCTGAGTCACTTGCCTCCTCAGTCACTTCAATGGAGAAGGAAGAAAAGTTTCCTGAGAGCTTTTGGTCCCCTGAGAGGTTGGTCTCCAAGGAAGAGGAAAGAAAAACCAGGATACTGTGTGCCAGTCATGGACATTGTGGGGGTGTTTGGCTGGAATCTCCCGGGATGTCCCTCTCTCAGCCCTAGGCAGCCATTCCTGGCAAAGGGCAGGGCTCTGGTCCTGGGGTCAGACCTGGCTTTGAGGCCTGGCTCCACCTTAAACAGTTCTGTGACAGGCAAGTGACCATCCCTCTCTGTGCCTCAGCTCCTTTACTTGTAAAATAAGGCCAGTGACTCCAGAGGGTCACAGAGTCAATACAGTAACCCTAGCAAGGTCCTGAGCACAGAGCCTTGCATGTATGGAGTGCCCTGTTACCCAGTCAGAGCTGTGCTAGGTGCCCCAGGTAGACTGCATCATGAATCCTCACTGCAGCTCCAGGCACTAGGAAATCTCACTACCCCCACTTAATGATGGGAGTGTGGCCTGGAGAGCTAAAGTGATCTGCTTGCACAGCTGGCCAGTGGAGATGGTGGGATTTAAATCCCAGACATCATGAGGTTGGTGAACTCTCTGGGTGGCCTAGACCAGGTGGCACTTTCCGCCTTCCTAGGGCCAGAAGCCTGGGCAAGATCCTAGGCTGGAGCCTGGGGCAGGTAGCGCCTGCAGATTGCACTGTCTGAGAGGCCAGCAATCTGGGCGTTGGCTAGAGAGCCATTCTCCTCGGTTAGAATCCTGCAGCCAGTCTCCCTGCTGTGCAGACACATAATTATATTTCACATTAAAGGAGAAGCTGGAGGCTGAGGGGGCCTGGGAATCATTTCAGACTTGTGCTCTGGGCACAAACCAGCATTCTTGACCCAGTTCTGTAGCTCCAAGACTGAGTTAGGGGTCAGACTAGTGATAAAGTGGGGTCTTCCTAGGCCAAGGCCCAGCTGGTTAGGTCTCTCTGCCAGGATGAAAGTCCTGGGCTAGCAAGAGGCTGAGAGATCTAAGGCCCAGACAATAGGCCCCAGGAGTCTGGGAGGGCAGGACTCCTGGGGACAGGCTGGGAAAAAGCCTGAGCCTCCAGAGGCAGGGCTGTGGAGAGAAGGGGTAATATGGGGGTCAGATCTGCAGAAAGGGAGGTCAGAGGGAGGAGCCTGGAGAGGACTGGAGAGAAGCCAAACAGAGTTCAAGGTGGGAGGGGAGAGATGATACTAAAGAGGGGGAGATGAAGTGTGTATGAGTGTGCATGCCTGGTGTGCAAGGGGAAAGGATTCTGTGGGAATGTACAAGCCAGGGTCTGGGTGCACATGTGCACACGTGCAGAACTACCCTGAATGTGCACATATGAGTGTGTATGCCCCTGTGCACTCACAACCATCATGTATGTCAGGGCATGAATTTTATATGTGTAGATGAACTTGTCTACCGGCAGATCTTGCACGCGCATGTGCAAGATCTCCTTGCCTGTGTGTGCACACTCTCTATGCACCTGCTTGTGCTTGTGTCCCTGGAGGACATGACTCTGTGTGTGCGCGCGCACCAGTGCCCGTGAACGCGTCCCAGTGGGCAAGTGGCTGGTGGTGTGTGTGAAGGGGTGCATTCTGGGGCTGGAGAGGCGCTTAGCTAGGCCAGGACCCGGGTGGGTGGGGGCAGCGGCGGTTCGGCACGCGGCGGGCTCTCCTTTGAGAGTTAGAGGAGTTGCAGAGCTGGATTCTGGTAGCAGCAGGGCGCGGACCTGGGTGCGCGCCGAGCCTCAGCCTCCCCCCGCTTTCTTGCTCTCCATCCCTCTCTTGCCGCCTTCCACCTGCCTCGCCGCTGCCACAGCCACCCTGGGAACTGTAGTCAGGGTCGAGGGGCTGCTGAGGCTGGAGCCCGCGGGAAGGCGCGGGGCGCAAGAGCGAGGGGAGCGCGCCGGGCCTGCCTGAGATCAGATAACAGAGGGGGAGGGGGTGCGTCGCCTGCGCTCACAACCCAACGGAGCAAAGGACTATAGCCGCACAGCCCCGAGTGAGCGCCGGGTGCCCGGGGGCTTCGTCCAGGGGCGTCATCCAGGGGCGTGACCCCAACCCATGGCTAGACCGAAGCTATTGGCAGTCAGAACTGATGCGCCCCTCAGCATGGAGCGCCTCTGGGTGCTGCCCTAAGGTGGCGGCGGGGATGCAGCCAGTGCGGCGGCGGCCGGGTCTAGGAACGGCCGCTCAGAGCTCGGAGGACTTGGAGTGCTCTGTGCCCCGGGCACTGACAAGGTATGTGTGGGATCGCCTGGTTCTCTCCGGGGTCCAGTTTCCCCTCCCCGCAGGCCCCTTCTAGGCTTAGAGTGAGCACGAGGTAGTGCAACAACTGGGAAAGTGGGGCTGGGAGGGTTTTTCCTCTTCTGGTTTTCTGTTTTTTGTTTTTTTTTCCCCTCTCTCTTTCCCCCTCCATTGGTGAGCCTTTGGAGGAAATGCTGACTGCAAGCTTGTCTTTCCCTGCCGTGTCTCCAGGAACTTTGCTCCTTGCTAGCCTTCGTTCTGGGGGCGCTTCGGGAAACTTTGAGGCGCTCTCGGTTCCCTTTGGCCAACTTGCACAAGGGGGTTTGGGAGGCACTTTTGTGCGGAGCATCAGTCCTATGTATGACCTTCCCAGAGACCCCGAGATCAGGGTGGGGCGGAGGGGGGGGCGGTGATGTCCAGGAGTAGTCCGGAAAATGCCTCAGGCCAAGATCTGAAGGACCTTGGAGTCTGCTTCTCTTTTTCGCTTTCTCTGCTCTAATGGAGTAAAAATATTCTGGAAATGGTGTTCTTCGCCGGTGACCGAGCAGATGACTCCGACTGAAGCTTTTTGCTTTTAGAAATGGGCCTTGACCGTGAAAGGTATGGTCCCACAGCTGAGTAGCCCCTGAGGCATCAGGGAAGGGTTCCCTGTGAGGTGTGCCTGTTGGCTCTGGATGTCTGGGGAGGCAGGGGCGCAGCGGGTGGGGAGGGGGGCTCATTGGAAGGCAACTGGGGTGGGGAGCCCCTGGGGAGACTTCAGAATGGAGCTGAGGCCCAAGGGGGTGTCTGCTGCTTGTTCAGATGGAATGCGCACACCTCATGGGAATCGTTTAAAACCTGTGCTCAGAATGGGAGGTCACAGGAAAGTGTTTCTTTGGAGGTGGGCTTCAGTTCTAGGAGGTTCTTCTGCCTCTCCACAGCCTGGACTTGCTGGGACCTGGGGCTACCTGCTCCCCATTTTCTAGGGGGCATGACCATCCTGGAGTGCTGTCTGTGAATATTTCTACTTCCTTATTTAATCCCTGTGCTCAGGCTGGAGCCCTGGAATAAAGTGCTGGGGAACCCCTTCCAGATCCATATCCTGAAACCCTGGTTTGCAGGCTTTGTTTCTCTAAAGCACAGAGGCACCCTTGGGTGGCTGAAACAACAGCCGCCTCCTTGAAGGTGTGAGCCCAGAAGGCACTAGTCTTCCGGCCTACCTCCACCCCACTACTGCCCTGCCCCAATCCCAGCTTCCCCTTGTGCTAGGTTGCTCCAGACTCTAGACTGCTGCCATGTGGCCACAGAGGGTCAGGTAGGAGATCCCAGCCCTGGGTACTGCCATGGGAGGTTTATGATAGAATAAAACCTGCCCCCAACCCCTTCCTGGGTCCTAAGAGACTCCTCTGCAAAGTCTGCCCACAGCTTTCTGGTGACCCCTTCCTTTCAACCAGGGGATCAGAGGTTGGCAGCTCTAAGAGAGGTACCTTGGAAAGGCTCCCATCAGGTATGGCCAAGACCCCTGGGAGAGAGCAGGGTGCAGAAGGGTAAAGGCTCACTTAAGCACACCTAGGGTCAAGAAGGGGGTTTCCATTGTACTGGATATGGAACTTTTCCACTGGTGCACTGCTGAGTATGCACAGTGGGCACCCTCCATGCTGGGTGTTAACACAGACCTGGCAGAGACACAGGCCCTAAGTCCCCAACCACCTCCTTATCTTCCTCTCCAGGTGAGGGCACAGCAGAGCCCCCTCCCCAGCCTGAAGGGAATGACCCTTGTCTTGGGAAGGGAACAGAGCCTGAGTTTGTCATCCTGTCCCTGGACCCCACCCCATGCCCAACTGCCACGTCGGATTCCCATAGGGCTCCCAGGCTGCTCAGGAGGGCATCCTTCCAGATGAGTGCCTGGTGGAGGGATATTCAGGGAGCTGTGCTGTGCTGGGAGGAACAGGTACCCAGAGAGGGGCAGGGACTTGCTGAAAGCCACACAGCAGGCCAGGGGTTTGAGCAGAAGCTTTCACCTAGCTCTCTGCTGCCAGGCCTCCTGTCCCAGGGTCATTGTGCCCCTTCCCTCAAATCCGCCCAAAGCAGGACAAGGCACTACAACTGATTCTGTGACAGTGAAATAATGACAACAATGACAATAGTTATGACAGTAACAGGGACAGCAGCACCCTGCAGCACTGGGACCTGGTCTGCCTGTGGGCTGTTTCCTCTGGCCCTGCCAGGCCTCTGGTGTCCTGGCCCATAGTTGGCAGTACTAACTGTGGCACCCAGAGGCCTTGGTGTAAGTCTCAGGTGAAAGCAGCTGTGTTGTCACTCCTGGAAACCTCTGTGGCCCTTGCCTGGTTCCAAACCGAAGGTTGCAGTGCCTCCTCTCAAGCCACCTGATGTCTGCCCTCAGTCCTGCTGCTCCCAGGCCCAGCGCTGAGCTGGGTCAAGCCTCTCAGAGGTGCAGCTGATGTCTGTTGCTGTGTCCCTGACAGGGCTTTGCTGTGACACATGGGTACACCTGCCTCTCCACTGGGGCCGCTCCTGGAGCCCTGCCATGGGGACACAGAGGAGGGTCTGGGAGGGAGGCAGTTTGTGGGCAGCAGGAGGAGTGGGGTTGGGTCAGTCCCTGGGAGGCTGTAGTGGGTGTGGGCTCAGTCCCATGGGACTGCTGCACTGGGGAATTGGCAGCATTGTGGAGAGACAGCTAAGACTGAGAATGAAAGAAAGATGGCTAAACATTGGGTAATGGGCCAGGCAGGGAGTCTAGAGATTTCTTGGGGTGGGGTAGGGTAGCCGGGCCAAGGCGGCGGGTTTTCTAGAGGAGCTGGGGATGCAGTCAGGACTGGTACCTTGGCTGGTCACTGGCTGAGGGCTCAGCCCTCTGCCAGCTGATTTAATTTCCTAATGGTCTGCTAGTATAGAGGGTGGCATCAGTTTCATTATACAGATGGGAGGTTTGAGGCACTGGGAGGGAAATGAATCCATGTCCCTCCGTCCCAGAGTCCAGGCACTCTCCCAGGGACAGAGCTGTGTATTTTCTCATTCCATAGGCACCCTGTCAGGTACATCTGTGTTCCAGGCTGCCCATGGGGCTGCCACGATAGCATGATATCCCCTTCTCCACCCCTTTCTGTGGGGCTAGTTCCACATAGGCCTGGGGTCTGCTTGCCATCTCAGCTCCCAGGTTGCACATCCCTGGGACCTAGTGAAGGCCTGGCCTGCAGTTGGTACTCACAAAGTGTTTGGTGGGTCAGTGTCTGGGCTGCTTTCCCTGGCCACAGAGACCTCAGTGGGCCCTGTCGTGTGGCATGAGCTGTGGCTGGTGGGGAGCTCAGTGGGTGGAGACCTTGGCCCCAGTGCAGTGTGTGACATACGGAAGGTGCTTAATGAACCAGTGTTAAGTAAGTGGATGCCTGGCCCTGCCCTCGAGGATCTGTGTTTGGAAGGAGACTTCAGGGCAGTCAGTGAGAGCTTGTGAGACCTGTGGTGTGACTGTGGCTGAGTTACTTCTCCTCTTGGGTCTCAATTTGTTGTCTGCAAAGTGGGACTGAAGCCCCAGCTGGGGAGGCTGCTGAGAGCACCCAGGATGGGAGAGCAGGAATGTGAGCCTCTGTGTGTGCCTCTGAGCAAGAGGTCTCAGCAGAAGCAGGCATATGGAAAGAGAGCTCTGTGAAGGAGCAAATGTCAGCATTTGGGATGCTGAAGCCTTGGGATTTCATTATTCCAGTGCAGTCTGCCCTTGGACACTTGAGGCCCAGAGAGGGTAGGTGATCTGCTATAGCAAAAGAGGGCCTGAGATGCAGGCCTCCTGCTCCTGCTGCATCCTCGGTGCCCTGCTACCTGCTCCCTCCCTACACCACCTGACAGATGTTCCAGACCTCAGGTCTTTCTGCCTGGTTGCTGAAATGGAAGCCTCAGGGGCAGCAGGGACCTCAAAGACCCCAGGTCTGGTTTCCTAATTGGCTTTCTGTCCTGGAGCATGGGACACAGCTCTGTTACATGGCCAGGTAGGAGTGGAAACCCCTTTCTCAGTGGCCTCAGGGAGCAGGTCTATGCTGCCAGTCATCAGTGCTGCAAAGTCAGTGAGATTGGCCTACTGGCTCCTGTGGGGGACCACCTCTGCCCACTGGGCTGGACTGGCCTGAGCTCAAGGATGCAGGCTTGGAGAAGGCCAGGGAGCAAAAATTAAAGCCTTCAGAGTAGAGGCTTTTGTCAGGGCTACCCCAAGCTGCAGCTACTTGAGCTCTGAATGTGCATTTGATATGCTCTGGGTGCTTTAGTCTCAGCAGAGCCCTGGGCTCAGGACGCTGTCATGGTTTCCTTCTCCTGCAGAAGTAACACTCCTCACCATGGTCCCCAAAGCCTGGCACAGTCTGGTCATCATTACTGGCTTCATTTCCACCACTCTTTTCTTTCACTCAGGCAACTTGCCTCCTTCCTTACTGTGCCTCCAAAACACCAGGCCTGCTGCTGCCCCAGAGCATTTGCACTTGCTGCTCCCTTTGCCTGAAACACTCTTCCCAAAATTTCCACATACCCCCTGCTTCACCACTTTCAGATCTTGGCCGGATGCCATGTCCTCCACGAGACTGGTCCTGGCTTTCCTGAATGACATCATGGCCTCCCTTTCCCTGTACTCCCTCTCCTGCATTTTTCTTTTAAAACGTTTTTAAATTGAATTTATTGGGTGGACATTGGTTAATAAAATTATGTAAGTTTTAGGTATATAATTCCACAATACATCATCTGTACATTGTATTGTGTGTTCACCACTCGGAGTCAAGTCTCTTTCCAACACCATTTATCCCCCCTTTACCCTCTTCTACCTCCCCCTCCTGCATTTTTCCTATGTAGAACTTAATGCCATCTGCCACATGATGTTTTATTTGCTTATCTTGTTTACTGCCTGTCCCCCTAAAATGCAAGGCCCTTGAGTGCAGGGTTTTGGGTCCAATTCACTCTTAGCTGATGCCCAGTGCTACAGCAGTGCCCACTGTATGTAGGGGCTCAGTAAATGTTCAGGGAATGATAGATTGGCTTGTTCATGTATGGTGTCTGATATGGAGTGAGTACTCAGTAGCTATAGAAGCCAGAATTATTGTTCCACTCTGCAGATGAGAAAACTGAGCATCAGAGAGGTGACATCACTGTCCCAGAATGGTGGAGCTTGTTGGGGGCAGAGCTCTGAGCCTTTGGCCTGCTGTCTGTCAGTGTCAAACGGCATGGCTGGCATTTATTTCAGGCCCCTACTCTGCATTGAGCTGTATCTGTGATCTTACCTGTTTCAAGCTCTGAGCCTGCTATGTTCCTGGCACTTGGCCTGTTTCCAGCTTAGGATGTCCCCACTGCACCCCTGTGAGAGGTAGAAGCTATTCTCATTACAGATCTGAGCAAACTGAGGCACAGGGAGATCCACTACTCAGCTGGCATTGGCCCTCCTTCCTGTCCATGAATAGCTAACCCTTCATCCAGGAAAGTGTGTGGGGGCCAGCTTCAGGGCTGGGCTGGCCCACAGCTTGGTGTCTCCATTTCTTGCCCAATTAAGCTTTTTCAGGTGTCTATTGGCCATTTGTATTTTGTATCAGTATGTTTTACTTCCCTTGTGCAGTTTCTTTTTTGAACACGACATCCAGGTTTAAAATTCTTGTTTTTTATTTTTTAAGATTTGCTATTTTCAACTTAAGCAGCTTCCACTTTAAAAAGACCCACATGCTTCCCACTAGGCTCTCTTGGTCTCCCACTGCCTGGGGCAAGGTGAGGCATACTTGAGCAGACAGGTTCCAAGGGGCTGGGACCCTGCCAGAGCTGCTGGGCTCCACCAGATGCTGGCTGTGACTGCTCTGGTGGATCCGACTTGGGCAGGGCACTGTCTCTTGAGGCTCACCCCTGGGGCAGACAAAGGACTGGGACCTCAAGAGGACCAGAGTTGTGTCCAGCTTGCCTGGGGCTATCCCTAGCTTCTGACCTGTTGTTACCCTGTGAGGGGGTGGAGTGAGATGTGACATCCCCATTGTGGGAATGGGAAGCCTAAGGCCTACAGGGGGACAACCACAGCCAGAGGTGGTGCACCTCTTTAGAAGCAAGGGGTGGGACAGTGGATGAGACCCTCTGCCCCACGAAACCTTCTGGCAGCTATTTGGAGACTTGCTTAGGGAGCTGGGACTGGGAGGAGGGAGTGTGTGGACACAGGGAGGTGCTGAGCTGTGTGTGTGTGTCCATGTATGCTTGTATGCTGGCATGTGTGTTGTGTGTGTGTGTAATGGAGAGGCTAAAAGGCCAAGGACAAGAGAGGTCAGGGAGAAGTTGTGTGTCCCCCATCCCCTACCCACCTCCCTCTCCTTCCAGCTGCAGCCTGAGTCCCCTGAGCTGGTGGCTGCAGCCCTGCAATTCTCCAGCACTTAAAGCACAAATTAATCACCACTGGCAGCTGGTGTTCTGGGTGGTAGGAGCCGTGCTACCCCCGGCCCCTGATTATGTGCCTCTGGGCTCTTGGTTTCAGGCCAAGTCCAGACCAGACTTCCATTAAGGCCTGTGGGGACCCAAGGAGGATTGGGAAGGGCTGAGGAAGGCTGTCCTGTCTCTTCATAGGGCCAGAACCTGGCATGGCACAAAGTGTGCGGGGCCTGTGTCACAGAGAGGGCAGAGACAGGTGAACTCCTAGGGTTCGTGAGGGTGCTGGGATCTTGCAGCAGGTGGGGAGCCTAAAAGTGGGCCTTGTGGAAGTAGGGTGTGCACAGGACTGGGAACTTCCCCTTAAACACCATCCCAGGGACCAGCCCTCAACCTCTGTTATCTTGCTGGCCCCCTTCTTCCCTTCTCAGAAAGGCCTCATTGTCATTTTGCTTTCAACAAGTAGCTCTGTCCCAAGTGTGCTGTGCCCCATGCTAGGGCTGGGGCTGATGTCTGGGAAGGTGGAAAGGTGAAAAGAAACAAGTAAACAGATACATAAAGAAGCACACAGACTTTGTCATGTTCTTTTGTTAATTATTAAAATTTTTAATTACAAGTGTTACATGCTCAGAGTAAAGTAGTAAATAGTTATAAGTGTAGAAAGTGAATTTCTCTTTTTCAAACTGTCTCCAGCCCTACCCAAAGCTTTATGTTCTTGAGGTGCTCATCATTAGAGAACCTTCTGGACTGTCTGGGTGCTTATGCAAACATGTGAATGTAGTTATATAAACATGTCAACATCTACAGCTCCTTCTCCTCCCTTCCTTCCTTTCTTATTTCCCCATAGGATCATGCCATACCTGCTGCTCCTGTTGGAGCCCAGCACCCTGGACTCAGAGACTTCATCCTCTCTTTTTATGGGCATTAGGTTGAGGGCTGCTCTCAAGAGTCTCCAGATCATAGACTGTTAGCTGTGGAGTCTTTGAATGCACAGAGCCATCAAAATGCATGGGTCATGGATTCTTTGAGGCATGAAGTTGTACCCTCTTTGAACCAGAGAACCAGGAATTGCAGAATTGGCTCATCTTAGCCCCAGAAGAGGTGTGAAATCATTGCCACCTACTTGAGACACTCTGGAAGCTTTTGGAAAATCCAGACCTCTTGGCTCCATCCCCAGAAATTCAGGTTTGGAAGGTCTGGGATAGAGCCTGGGAATCCACACTTTTCCATTTCCCCAGTGGCACCGTCCCTGGCCCAGCCCCCTGTAGGGAAATTACCCCCTTGCAGTCAAGTCCCCTGACCCTGGGGCAAGTCCCACTCTCTCTGGGCCTCGGGGGTCCCTGGGCCTTGGGGACCCCTGGGCCAACCCAGTCCCTACTTGGTGCCCTGTAGACAAGTAAGAGGCCACCACTCTGCCTGAACACAGCAGCAAAGGTGCTTGCCTCCATTATGTGCTCTTTTACCATTCTCAGATGGGGAGAAGACCTCTGTTTGGGGGAATTGGTCACCCCTGATTCATCTCCAAGCTTCTCCATCTCAGGTGCCTACCACCCTGTCATTCCTGTAAGGTGATTTGAACTCAATCTGAAGGACAGTCCCTGCCTTGCTGCACCAAGGGCCCCTGTTGGAAAGGGTCTGAGAGACTGAGTCCATGAGAGATGTCAGTCACCCCTGGTGCTCTTCTTTCCTGAGCCTCAGTTTCCCCATATGTGAAATCTGGGCACCTGTGTTCTTATCCTCTCTTAGCGTTGACTCTTTGGGCAAGGCAGGGGAAGGTCTCCTGCTTCCTCTCTCCCTGGTCTCCCTCCCTCTGCCTTGTGGGCCAGAGGCTCAGCTGTCCATCACTGTGGCCTGCTGGGCCTCAAGCTGTTGGTAGCACCTGCTGGGATAGGGCAGCCAAATACCCCTTCCCCGAGCCCTGGGAGCCTTCAGACCACTGGAGGGGTGGCCTAGAAGTCACTGGGGCAGTCCAGTTCTCCTTGGGGGCTGCATAATAGAATAGATCCTGGTTGCCTTCTTCCTTTCCTTTGCTGGCCTCAGAGGTGCCCATAGGGCCTGGCCCTGATCCTATAGCAGATACCCTGGCCCTGAAGCTCTAGAGCCAGACTCTGGGCCCCGTCCTGACTCAGCTACTCTATTGGTGGCCTCAGCCCCAGCTGGGTGGTCCCAAGGGGCTCTCCACTCACTCTGTTCCAGATGAAGGGCAGGTAGATAGGGAGTGAGTGGCTGGGGAGTAGCTCGCTGGGAAACTGACCTGATGAGCCTGTGGTCTGTCTCCTCATCTGTGAAATGGGAACCCCAGGGCAAATTGGTTGAATGAATCTATACCCTTGACATTGTGTCTGAGATGTGGAAGGAGCACCGGAGCAGCATTCTGGGGGGACAGCCACTCAGGTCCAGAAAAGAAAACAGGGATGAGGATAATGGGGAGCAAAATTGGACCCTGTATTAACTTTCTGTAGCTGCCATAACAAATCACCACAAGCTGGGTGGCTTAAAACAACACAGTTTTATCTCCCAGTTCTGGAGGCCAGATGTCCCAAGGTTGGCAGGGGTCCTACCTTTGGAAGGCTCTGAAGGAGAAGGGTCACGTGTCTTTCTCTTGGCCCCTGTGGCTCTTGGCAATCCTCTGAGTTCTTTGGCTTAATTTTAATTGCTGCCTCTGTCTTTACCTAGCCATCTTCTCCCTGTGTCTTCTCTTGTTTTATAAGGACTCTTGTTATTGGATTTAAGGCCTATCCTTATCCAGGATAATCTCATTTCCAGATCTTTAACTTAATTGTATCTGCAAAGACCCTTTACCTAAATAAAGTCCTGTTCTCAGGTACTGGGTGAACATATCTTTTTTGAGAGGCTGTTATTCAACCCATTACACATGATCAACCTAAATACAGTGCCCTGTATCCTGACTTTGTCTTGTTTTACAAGAATCTTGTATTTTAACACCATATCTTGGAGATGTATAGTGTTGGGGTTATGTGCTTGGTATCTGCTATTTACCAGCTGTGTATACTTGGTCAAATTATGCAACTCTTCTGTGTCTCAGTTTGCTCTTCTGCAAAATGGAGGTATTAATGGTCCTTACCCCTGTGAGGCTGATGGGAGCAATCAGAGGTAATGTGGTGAAGCTCTAGGAGAGGGAGGGTGTGGTAGATGACACCTTTTGTTAGTACATCGATTGGCAAAGTAGTTTTAAAATCTAACTGGTATTTCCTGCATGAAAATGAATTTCTGTTTAGTTTACTTGCCTTATTTGGATGCATTTCTAGGTCTCTGTCCAGCCCTTAGCTGTTACTGCACATAACTCTGCTACAAAGATCCAGGGACTTACATCCTTATGCCTGGGCTATCTGAGCAGAAAGTTCTGGAAATGGCCCTACTTGGTTGGTTGGCCTGTGCCTCTTGTGAATTTTGAGAGCAGTCACTACTGTGTCCTTCATGGTGTCACTCCAGTTCTCCTGCCCCTTGGCTGAGTGAAGCATGCCTGGTTTCCCCCACCCTGGACCCCCTACCCCCGTGGCCAGCAGCACTTTCTGTCACCTAGACCCTGCCAGTCCTGGCCATGAAGACTGGTGCCTCCATGTCAGTCACTTTTCCTGCAATTTTCTTGTTTCAGGGCCAGGCAGAGCATCCTTTCATCTGAAAACACCTTCCTGTAGTCCCTTGTCTGGCAGCTGCCAACTCCTGTGAGAAGGTTATTTCCCTGGCCACCCTCCCCCAGGTTGAGGTCTGGGAGTTGGGTGGGATGCTCCTGCCCAATGTGGGGCCTTTTCTCATCCTAGTGGATCTTCATGGTGACTCCAGGGACAGGAAGTAGCTGTCCCATTTTATAGATGCCAAAACCAAGGCTCAGAAAGGCTGCACAGCAGCCTAGTCCAAGCCTGGAGTTCAAGAGAGGCTCCTCAGGCATCTGGGTTTCTCTGAAAGCTCACTGTTGCTGGAGGGGGAGGGCAGCGTTTCATCTCTGCCAACCAGCCCTGCCCCAGCCCCCTTCCTGGGCTGCCAGACAGTGTCCCTCTGGAGATGGCTGATGTACTGGTGAATTGCTGTCATGCCCTGGCCTGATCCCATGTGGCCTGGGGAGCCTGGGTATCTTTGGTCCCCTCTCTTGGCTCCTGAATGCTGTCAGGATATTTTGGGGGTTTAGCAAAATGCGTGCCCTGGTGATGAATTCAGCAGCCCATGGTGTCACGAAGTGCCTTCATTTCTCAGGAAGTGGCATGATGTTGTGCTGAGAATTGGCACTCAGAAATAATAATGAATAATGACTGCTTACCTGGTACCTTCTGGTGCCAGGTGCTATGCTCAGTGTTTTCTTGAATATCTCATTTAAATTCTGAAAACATCCTGGCTGGGTGGGGAGCAGGACTTGAGAGAGGAGGCCACTGCAGGAGGTGAGTGGCCAAACCACATTTGAACCTAGGCCAGAAGCCTTGAGAATGGGCCTCAGTTTTTCTCCAATGGCACAAAGTCCTTTAAGAATGCCATGGGCTCTCCTGGGCTTTCCTTTGAGGGGAGGTGGGGATGCCCTGTGCTGAGAACCTGGTGATATCTTGCTTGTGAAACATCTCAGGCTTGGAGTTGCAGAGCTGGCATGAGCCAGGGTAGTCTGGATTTTAATGGGCATGCCCCTCTCTACTTTCTGTGTGACTAGTGGCAGGCAGCTTCACCTCTCTGAACCTCACCTCCCTACTCTGAGAAGTGGGGCTTTAAACTGTGGGGGCTTTAATCACAGTTTAAACCATGATTGTGTGTGCCAGGTGTGAGAACTACTTCAGAATTCTAGATGACAGAGGGCTTTCCGAGTCCCGTAATTTTCTACGTGGAGATACTGAGGTCCCTGATGGGGAGGGAGGGACTGGCAGAGATGATGCCCACACTAAGTGACCTGAAGCCCTTCATCCCCTGTGCTGGAACATGGGTCTGGTCTAATATTCCTCATTCTTATTTCTACAGGACTAGGATAGAAAGGCATGTTTTTGCTTGAGTGCCTACTGTGTGCTGGGAGGCTCATTCAGGGGAAAGGTTTCAGCCAAGGTCTTGCTAAAACTCTCAGGGTGGGGATCCTGTCCCCTTTATCTACTTCTTAGAGACATGGCTCACATCTCTCCATCAGCCCCATGTACTGAAAGCCCCCACCTTCCCTTGGCTAAGTGTGGTGCTTCTGTAAATGTGGAGGTAGGTGCATCAGGCTGTCCATGAGCATGTCCATAAATATTGTGAGATGCCCCAGGGTATGATGAAGGCAGGTTTGCTGCTTGGGGAGAGAATGGAGGTGTTGCTCACTTATTTCCTCATGCATGTATTCACTTAACTTTGGATCCAAAGTAAATGGACTGTGTGGCCTGAGTAGAAGTCTTTGAAAAGAGCAGAGGTGCAGGGTGGGGATGAGGTGGGGTGGTGTGTGTCAGAGCACAGAAGTTTCCCAGGGAAGCAGGCTCTGGCTTCTGGTCCCACAGGAGGCTGCTGTGGCACTGATGCTTCCCAGCATGAGTGTCCAGCCAGTGCAGACCTTAGAGAGCCCTTCAGAGCCATCCCTGGGGCCCTAGGCAGGGGCTAGGGCAGAGAGGTCCCTTGCCAGTTGCTTTCTGAACCCATGGTAGCCCTTCTGGACAAGAAAGGAGAGTTAAAGTATATGAACCTGAGTCCAGCTGCAGCCGTCTGCTGCTCAGGGTGACCATTTGGTCTCATGAACTTCTCTCAATCCAGATCCTGCTTTTAAGTTTGGAGTGCTGCTCCCAGACCCATCCCTTTTCTCCAGGAGGACAGAAACCCTACCAATGAACCCCACCCTTTCATGATAAAACTTTTAGTAAAGAAGGAATACAGGGGAACTTTCCCAATTTGATAAAGATTATCTACAAAAGACTTATACCTAACATACCTAATGGTGAGAAACTCAAAGCTTTCCCACAAAGGTCAGAAACTAGGCAAGGGTGCCCCATCCCACCACTTCTCAATACCACGCTAGAAGTTCTAGCTAATGCAATAAGAGAACAAAAAGAAAGAACCAGTATATGTATCAGGAAGGAAGATGTAAAATTGTCTTTGTTTACAGATGACATGATTGTCTATGTAAAAAATCTGAAAGAATTGACAAAAAGGAAAAAAAAAACCCCTCCTGAAACAAATAAGCAATTATAGCAAGGTTGCAGGATACAAGGTTAATATAAAAAAGTTGGTTGATTGCTTTCCTATATATCAGTAATGCACAAGTGGAATTTGAGATTAAAAATATAATTTACATTAGTCCCTCCAAAATGAAATACTTAGGCAAAAGTCTAACAAAATATGTGTATGATCTACATGAGGACAGCTACAAAAATCTGATGGAGGAAATCAAAGAAGGACCAAATAGATGGAACGGTATTTCATGTTCATGCATAGGAAGACAATATTGTTAAGATGTCAGTTCTTTCCAACTTGATCTATAGATTCAATTCAATCCCAACCAAAATCCCAGTGAGTTATATCGTAGATATTGACTGATTCTAAATGGGTTTTAAAGACAATAGAGAGGCAAAAGACCTAGAACAGCCACCACAGTATTGAAGGAGATAAACAAAGTTGGAACACTGATAGTATGCCACTTTAAGACTTACTGTAAAGCTATAGGAATCAGGACAGTGTGACTTTGGTGAAAGAATAGACAAATAGATCAATGAACAGAATAGAGAGTCCAGAAACAGAACCACATGCATTCAATGGATCTTTGACAAAGAATCAAAGGCAATACAATGAAATAAAGACAGTTTTTCCAACAAATGGTGTTGAAACAACTGTATATCCACATGCAGAAAAATGAATGTAGATACAGTTCTTCCCCTTCAGAAAAATTACCTCAAATGGATTGCAGACTTAAATGTAAAATTCAAAACTGTAAAACTCCTAGAGTATGATGGAGAAAACCTAGATGACCTTGGGTATAGTGATTACTTTTTAGATAGAATACCAAAGGTGCAGTCCATGAAATAAATAACTGATAAGCTGGACTTCTTTAAAATTAAAAACTTCTGCTCTGCAAAAGGTGTCAAGTGAATGAGAAACCATGGGGATAATATTTGAGAAAAAGACACATCTGATAAAGGGCTGTTATCCAAAAGACAAAGAACCTTAAAGCTTAAAAATAGGAGACAAACAACCTGATTATAAAAAATGGGCCAAAGTCCTGAACAGATATCTCAGCAAAGAAGATACATGGATGGCAAGTAAACATCTGAAAAGATGTTTCACATCAAATGTTGTCAGGGAAATAAATGCAAATCAAAATGAGATACCAGTATCTATTTGAATGACCAAAATCCAGGACTCTGACATCACCAAATTCAGGTAAGAATGTGAAACAACAGGAACTTAAATTGTTGGTGGGAATGCAAATTGGTATAGCCACTTTGGAGGACACTTTACCATCCAGCAATCATACTCCTTGGTATTTACCCAAGGAAGTTGAAAACTTATGTTCACACAAAAACCTGCACATGGGTATATATAGCAGTTTTATTCACAGTTCCCAAAATTTGGAGGCAACCAAGATGTCCCTCAGTAGGTGAAGGGATAAGGGAACTGTGGCACAACCAGACAACGGAATATTATTCAGCACTAAAAACAAATGAACTATCAAGCCATGAAAAGACATGGCAGAACCTTCAATGCATGTCGCCAAGTGAAAGAAGCCAAAGTGAAATGGCTGCATACTGTCTGATACCAACCGCATGCCACTCTGGAAAAGGGAA
The DNA here is from genome assembly GCA_004027475.1 of Anoura caudifer. NCBI lineage: Eukaryota > Metazoa > Chordata > Mammalia > Chiroptera > Phyllostomidae > Anoura > Anoura caudifer. Next base: position 49,887 of record PVKU01005535.1, on the reverse strand, counting down.
AACTATGGAGACAGTAAAGATCAGTGATTACTCAGGGTGGAGAAAGGAAGATGAATAGGCAGAGCACAGAGAATTTTTTAGGGCTGTGAAGCTACTCTGTATGACACTATCATGGTGGTTACAGCCATTCTACGTTTGTCCAAACCCATAGAAAATACACCACCAAGAGTGAACCCTGGGTAAACTGTGGACTTTGGACACTTATGATGTGTCAGTGTGGGTTCATAGATTGTAACAAATGAAACTCTCTGATGAGTGATGTTGATAATGGGGGTGCTGTGCATGCATGGCGTGGAGGGTAATGTGGGAAATTGTTACTGAACTCAAGGGACTCACCACTTAGGTGCTCTATTAAAAAACAAGAGGTGGTTGTTGCAAGGTAGTTTTATTTACTTGCCCCAAGTAAAGGAGACAAGGGATTTATATCCAAAGCTCTGCATCCCTAAAGTGCTTCTATGTACTATTTGGTCAATTACACATTTATCTTAGTTCCCTACACTTATTTATTGGGTTGGTTTTCTGTCAAACACATCTTGTTATAGCTGGTCTGTAAACTACATTTTAACAGTAGGCAAGAATAGCATTTAGTAAGAATGGCCCAGATATTGAGATCCTTGCCCTGTCTAACAATTCCTCCCTGAGATTTTTTCACTCCACATTCTTGAAGGAATAGGGACAAAGACCATCCCCCCTGTAACTGGTTCCTGCTGAACATGGATGGAGTGTGTGTTTGGACATGGAGCAGTGAAAGTCTTTGGCTGCCTGATTTATGAAAGCCTTGGGGCTCCCTAGGTTCTGGGTGTCCTGAGGACAGAAGGGCTTGAAGAGAACTCTACTCTAATAGGAGACATGTGTGATAAGGGGTGAGGCAGCAGCGGGAAGATCCAAGGAGACAAAGGCCCTGCCAACCAAGAACTCACACTCTGGTGGGGCTCCAATTAGCAAGATGGACCAGGGTGACAGCATCCCTGAGGACAAAGGAGCCAGCCAGGGAGTGAAGGTGAGGTGCTATCATATTTGAATCTCTTCCCATAAAATTCAGGACACCAAGCCATGGTTTTTATTCAGGGGTCACCTATTGAGCTGCTAGGACAGGTAGGATCTGGTCAGGAAGTGACCCTGTGGAGAGGGTGTGCCCAGTGGATGAAGCCCAGTAACCCCAGAGGGGGAACGGATACCAGATGTGACAGGTCGACACAACATGCAGTGGGCATCCCATGGTTTCTCAGCCACAATGACGCTTGTTGCCAGGTGGCCAAGTAAAGAAGAGCACACCTGGTAAGGCATCTGGGCCTGGGGAGGGAGGCTGGGTATGGCCTTCTGCATCTGCTCCCCTGGGACAGTGCACCACAGAAAAGCCCCCTGTGAGACAGCAGGCTCTCCCAGGGGACATAAGCTCTGTGTGAGTACATGCAATCACACACACAGGGGAGGAGAATAAGGCCACACACATGAGGCCACCCTGTTCCAGCCCACACAGCACAGGGCCCTCTGTGATCAGACATCCTGTTAGATACTGTCCCCCAGTTAGCTGGCTACACAGCTGCAGCTCAGAAGCAAACACCCCTCTGAAAATCAGGATTCAGGGAGAAAACACCACTCACTGGCAACCTCTTTGTTCCTAAAACTGACTGCATAGCAGGCACTGGGATGAGCCTTGAGAAGAGCAGATCACCTGAGGTATGTACAACCTACAGTTCCCACCTCTCACTGACTGTGGCTCCATTACCCCTCGTCCCCAGTTTGGAAACAATAGGAGCTCAGGACTGAGCGTGAAGACAGGAAAGAGGTGCAGGCACAGGTTGTCATGAGACAGAAAAGTAAGGACAGTCAGCCATGCGGCAGGGACTGCTCACATGAGGCACCACCCTGCCTCACTTCGGTCCAGCTACAGATGCCCACACAGCACTCACCCCCTACTGCAGCCCCAGGTCCTGGCTCCTCTCCTCCTCTGGCATCTGGACCCCTAGAGCCATTGGGCTGAGACAGCCTCCCAAGGCTGGCCCCAGGTCCCAGACACATGGGCCTGTGGGAGGCAGAGGACAGGCCAGGCTGCCTGGCTCACCTGCCACAGGGCAGACCCAGTCTGCTGAAAGCATGGCTCTGGGTGGTGTGGCCTCCCTGCAGCTGTCTCTGTCCCAGCCCACACTTGGCAGAGTGGTGTTATGTTCCTAGCCCCCATGGCTGCCCCTGCTGGGACAAAGCACGGGGCTGCCCCACCCTGGGCTTTCTGGCAGGGCTGGTGCCTGGTCCTCCCACAACACTGCCAGTCAGCAGACTCCCACAGCCACAGGGGCCTGTGTCCAGGCTGAGTGGGGGCCACTTTCCAAGGAGGGACACAGCTTAGAAGCACCTTGTCCTGCCTGTGGGTACAGAGAGTAAGCTCTTTCACCTCCACCTGTCCCACTCCAGCCCCCCCACAGCTTTGGAGGGGAGAGAAGGAGCTAGCAGGCAGCTGCTCAGACAGGAAACTGGTCTCAGGAGTCTTTTGGACTGGACTGGGCTCTGACACAAGGGATGCTCCTGCCCAAAGTCAGTGACCTCAAAACCATCCTTCTGGATATATACTTTTTCATATAAATGGGCAGGGAACCAGTATATTACTTTTTTAAGATCCACCAGGGCAGCTAGAAATAGGTGGTTCAATATTAATGAATTTTTGGCCTTGCTCAACTCTATTCTTTAGTCACTGCAGGCACCAGGTTCCTTGACTGCATACATTCATATGTACATGCAGACATAGGACATTCTGCCCACGCTAAAATGTTTGACAGATTTTCCCATCAGAATAAAAGCAATTCATTTTCCTGTATCATTTCCATCTTCCTCCCACACTACATGGTTAGGAAGCCCAACCTTTTGGCTTCTGTTACTCAGAACACATACATGTGGCTGATTCTACCTGCTTCACTTTGCCAGTCCAGTAAAGCTGACTCAAACTACATTTTTAATCCTTAGCAGACTTTTCTCTCTTTTTCTTGCACCAATCCAATCAAGTGATCTTAGTTTTATTTAGTTTTCAATACTCCCAGGATATCTGGCCTCTGTACCACACCTTTGGTAAAACTTCTGGAATCATACCTGCTGATAGACCACCTCCTTATACCAATGAGACTCTTTGAAGAGATGGGTCATGTCATTTTTCCTTATCCTTCAGAGGAAGAGAAGCAGTGGGAGTCTTATTCAAACAGCTCATAGATAAAACTAGTAATGCTTCTCATGTAACCCAAGCATATGTCTTTATACCAGTAGCCATAGACTGGCCCCAGAGTCCTACAGCCAAACCTTTGCTGCTCCATCCTGCTGGTCCCAGATCACCTCCTCTGGAAACCATGAGGCTCCTCCGTGAAGGTGTCTTACTATGTTCAGGGAACTGAGTGAGCACCATTCCCATTTCCCATCGTGAGTTCTGCCTTGGTGTGGTGGATCCAGACAGTGCCCTCTCTGGGGGGAGGCAGAGTGGGGAGGAGATGCAGGGGAGAGGTTCATGTGTGGGCTGTAAAGGCTGAAATCCAGAGGAAGTCAAGAAGCTGAACTGAGAAAACAGTGCCTCCCAGATGCACACTAGACTCCCAGCCTGGAGCAGTTTCCTATCATTGACTCATTCATTATATTTCTTAATTTACATAAGAGCTTAATTTCTTTCTTTTTAAAGATTTCATTTATTTATTTTTTAGAGAGAGGGGAAGGGAGGGAGAAAGAGGGAGAGAGACAGACATATCAATCAGCTGCCTCTCACCCCGAACTGGGGACATGGCTTGAAACCCAGGCATGTGCCCTGACCAGGAATCTAACTGGTGACCCTTTGGTCTGTAGGCTGGCATTCAATTCACTGAGCTACACCAGCCAGGGCAAGAGCTTAATTCCTTTAAGTCAAATAAACAGAGCTCTTTTTATCCAATTCCAAAGAATGAGTGCACACAAGGGGCTGTATCTGATTATCAAATTTAAACTCCTCCCTGCCCCCACCAGCTGGCACATTTACATAAAAGACAAGGTAAATGCAAATGTCCACACAAAGGACAAAATCCATCTCCTGCAGGACTGACAACCAGAGATTGTCACCGAGGATGTCTTGGATTGCCCTGCAGGCGTTCCTCAACCCTCCAGGTTGGGCCCTGAATCCAGCATCTGGAGACATCCTGCCTGACCAACCAGAGATTGTCACCCAAGGATGCCTTTTTAGTGTGGCTTCTCTCACTTAGTGGATTGTTTCTACAACATCCATGTTGTAGATCAGTGCTTCAGTCCTTTTTATGGCTGAGGGAGGCTTCACTATATGGATACGCCACATTTTGTTTATCCTTAAGCAGTTGATAGACCTTTAGCTGCTGTGAATAATGATGGTGTTGTGAATATTTGTGCACATGGTTTTGTTTGAGCACCTGTTTTCAATTCTCTTGGTGTATACCTCAGGGTGAAACTGCTGGTCCTGTGGTAGTTCTCTGTCTAAGCTTCTGAAGTCATATGAGAGGGAACCCTCAAAAAAAACAAAACAAAACTGGAATTATCTTCTGGTAGGCCCCTTGTAGCACAGACTTCCCTCGCTAGGTAAGTGTTCTAGGAATCCGTCTGTATCGGTGCACCAGGGGCATTGTTGTAAGAATGCCCCTGTATTAGGCTTCAATGAATTTTTTTGAAGACTGAACAGGTTTGCCCATTTCATAATGGGTGCATTATCAGCACACCCGCCTACACCTTGCTGAACATTCAGCAGTTTTTGACCCAAACGGCATGATCCTCATGCTCTACCCTCCGTATTTACAGGATCTTGCACCCAGTGACTTTTTATGTTTTCTCAGATGAAAAAAAAATCCTCAAAGGGAAATGTTTTGACAATGTGGAAGAGGTGAAACAAAAACGGCAGAAGCACTAAAAGGCCTTAAAATCAATGAGTTCAAAAACTGTTTTGAGCAGTGGAAAAAAGGCTTGATAAGTGTGCTGCATCAAATGGACAGTACTTTGAAGGTGACAAGTTTAAACGGATAGAATAAAAACACAATTTTTAAAAAGATTTCAGTTATTTATTTCTAGAGAGGGGAAGAGAGAGAGGGAAGCATTAATGTGTGGTTGCCTCTCACATGCCCCTACTGTGGACCTGGCCCACAACCCAGGCATGTACCCTGACTGCAAATTGAGCCTGTGACCCTTTGGTTTGCAGGCCGGCACTCAATCCACTGAGCTACACTAGCCAGGGCTAAATACACAATTTTTTTAATAAATGAATTCTGTTTTTTTGGGTGCCCCCTCATATTACCTCTGAAACGTATCTTCCAACATTAAAGCACCTCTCTGGAGCCCCCTAGCTCCTGCATCACTTCTCTCTGTCAGGAACTACACACCTCCCAGGTGGTGTCCCCACTCGCTTTCTTCGATTGCTCCTCTTGGCCTTTACCTTTGTGATGCCAGCAAAATGGTTGAGGTTCATGGTCACCTCCAGTCTTCATCCTGCCTGCCCTCCATCCCCTGGGAACACCTCAGTGGCTTGACACTTACCCTGTCTTCTAACCCTGTGACTCAGCCTCTTCCCTGAGGTCTGCTCACCAGGGTGTCCTCTCTTTCCCTTGCACACCTCAGCCCATCCCTTACCCAGCTCCCAGTTTTCATCCCTAGTCCATTCCTTTCTCCTACCTCCAGGCTCAGCCACCGCCTGCCCATGTGGGTTTCCCTGAGGTGTTTGCAGGTGCCTCAGATTCTCCATGGCTAGAGCTGAGCTCCCACCTTCTCCAGAGCTTCTGTCCCCTCCCTACCTCTGTCCCACTCCTTGAGAGAAGATGAGGCTGCTACATAGGCACCAAGGATGACCGCCCAGAAATGCACAGGACAACTCCATGGGTGAGGAGGACTAAGCTGGGCTTCCTCCTTTTGGCATGGCTGCTTCCTGGCTCCACTGATTCACCATCTGGGCTTCCCATCTGCACAGTGAATGTGAGAACACAGTCTCCACATGCTGGTGCTATCCTTCCAGTGAACCCAGGTGCCTTTTGTAGATGGCCAGGTTTATGGCCTGTGCAGGGGGCTTTCTGAAGGGGTTTCCGCTCCTCTTGTACTTGCTGAGTGGCAGCGACTTCTGCAGGAAGCAGTCTAGGCATGCCACAGAGCTCTTCTGAACCTTAGTTTCCTGGGTGTAAAATGGGAATAATCTGCCCACTAGAGTTCCTAGTGGGGCTATGTGTCCAGGGGTGCCTGTGGGCCTGACACACAGTAGACGCTCTACATGTTCTTATAGGGCTATGGACACAGACATGTGTGTGCTCCACAGTGCTCAGTTCAGTGGGCAGGACTCCTCAGGAAAGTGTGTGTCTGCCTGGTTTGGTGGGGTAAGCAAAAAGCCAGGCAAGGGACAGCTTTCCCTCCACAGGTTCTCCCTCTGTGCACCGCCCCCCTACCCCCCACAAGGCTGCAGCTGTTTGAGGCAAGAGACACTGGCCAAGCTGAACCCCCTACCCCTAATTAGCCTGTCAGCACTGAAATACTGGTGGGAGCCCCCCCGCCCCCCAAGGCTGTGCCCAGTGGCTGGATTTGGAGGGGATCCAAGCCAGCTGGCTCTGCTTGGCCTGGAGGTGCTAGGCTAGTGCTATTGAGAGAGTGGGGATTTATGGACTCCCTTCTATTTTCCCCTTCTCACAATTGGTGTAACCTAGGCAAGTGGGTTCAGAGGGTGGGACCTGGGGCCAGCCATGTAGACAGGGTCAGGCTGTCTGGATGGCAAACAGCATAAATAGGTTGTGGCCCACAGGGAGCGATCCAGCTTGGGGGCAATGTAGAGGGACGTGGACTGCGGCGAGAGAAGGAAGGCCTAACGGCAGGCATGGGCAGTGGAGATCAGGGTTCCTTGGCTGTGTATGCTGTGACCAGTGACATGGGTGTGACCCTGTGGCACAGGTTGGGGAGGGCAGTGTGGGCAGTGAGGGTGACATGGCTTGGGCCCCCAGTCCCCCATGTTCTGATCCTCAGTAACTTTTGGCCACTCTTGCCCCGTCCACCACTCTGTGGAGGGGCCCAGGTTGCTTCTAGGCTAGGGCTGGAGTTTTAAGTCCACGTGTCTTTTGTTGTCTGCCTGCATCTTCCCAACTCCCAGGTTCTCTAGCTTACCTGTCCTCCTGCCCCCCAACATTCCCCCTTCATACACATACTTGGCTGGAGGGAGAATGCAGGTTCCTGGGTTTCAGGAAAGGACAATTGCTTTCGCACATAACCCTGGAAGGTGCCTTTCTCCTGTTATCTCCATTTACAGATGAGGACTTGAGGCTCAGGTTTAAGGGATTTTTGTGGGGCCCAGGTGCTCTACTGAGCCCTGGCCTAGGTGTTATTAATTGGTTGTCATTGGCACCAATTCAATACCAACAGGAATCCCCAGTTTGGGGTGCAATGAAAAAGGAAACTTTATTCAGTGCAAAACAGCTTGATTGTAATACAGCAGAGCTGTGGAAACAACACAGCTGTGGAACACCTCAGTTGTGTTGCAGCATAACATCATGGCTGTGACATAGCCTTGGGGCCAGGCCCCTCTCCAGGTAGACAGCTCTGCTCTCCTCTGCACTAGTCTGCTTTGTGCAGTGCTCATTTGTTCTGTTCTTTCATCTGCTCTGCTCTGGTGACACATTAGCCAGGGAAATGCCATCATTGGTCTTTGATGGAGCCAGAAAGGAACTGGCTTATGAAGGTGGAAGTCTCCACCCCTGGTCCCTGATTGGTCTGTCCTAAATTAGGGCTCCAAATTCTCACAGTTTGATTGGTCCAAAGGGCATTGTCCTGATTGGCCATAATCTGCTCTCATTGGTCAGAGCTGCAAAGCTCCTCTGCACCGGGAAAGCCTTCATCCTATTGGTTGAAATAGGATTCCAGGAATTCCTTTATAAGGGCTGCACAGATGGCAGGGACACAGTGCAGGCAGGCAGTGCAGGCTTTTCCATGAAGTGCAATTTGCTTGAGAGGCCCAGTGTAGAAATGGCTACTACGCTCTGTTTTTAAAAATCTGAGCCCATTTAGCCACCAGGATTCCTTCTTAACTAGGTGTTTTCTTTCTCAGGGTTCAGGGTAATCAGGGTCAGGCTCTGGCTGATGGACAGCTGTCAGAAGCCCAGCATCAGAGTCCCACATAGTCTGTCTAGTGTTGTTGACTGTCCTCAGAGCAGGCTCTGCTCACCCCTGACCTAGGCTGCTCTTCCTGGTATGCAAGAGCCTGTACAGCTCCATGCCTTTGTTCAGCGCTTCAGGTGCTTTGCCTGTCTTACTCATGGAGCCAATGTTATCTGCAGGCAATTGATCTGGCACCAGGCCCTTTAACGTCCCTCTAGGGGCCTCAGACCCCTATCTGGGCTGACCTACCACCAGGGGAGAGAGACATGAGCGGAGGGTGGCCATTGGGCCCAGAGGGGTCTCTTTCTTCCAGGACTGATTGCTGACCACCCACTCTGTACTAGGTGCCTACTTGTCCCAGTCCTTCCACTTTACAGGTGAGGCCAAAGAGGCCTGGATGCGCAATGCAGTCCCCACAGGTATGAAGCCAGCCCCACGGCCCTACTTCTCCCCTGTCCTGCTTTCACACTTGCATATGGGCTGGTGACTGGCAGAGCAGGGCTCCTCAGAGGTTAGGCTTAGTGGGTGCCACTGAGGGGCAAGGGGACCATCCCCATTGCAGGACACTGCTGGTCACCAGTGCTGGCCTCTCCTGCCTGTCCCATGAGCAGTAGCAGAGAGGGGAGTTTGAGTCCTGGCTCTGTTCCATGTGAAGTCTCCAGTGTTCTTAGGCTACCTCTCTGTGGCTCAGTTTCCTTGCCTGTAAAATTATAATATCTATTTCTTAGGATTCTTGTGAGGCTTAAATGAGAGGCCCCAGTCAGAGCACTTGTGGACAAAGCCTGGTGTACAGTGCCTGCTTGGTAAACACGGGATCTCATTACAGGTTGTTCTTGTTCTGAATACAGCCTTGGAGACCTTGTTCCATGCCTGGCCCTGTGCTGGAGGCCTCCAGACTGAGTTAGGACTAGAAGCTCATACGGAGGCTGGGGTCAGAGGGGATGCCTAGTGTGGTCAGAGCTGTGACAGGGAGAAACCCACAGGCTGCAGAGGGTTGGATGAGTTCCCACACTCAGCCTGGGGGACTAGAGGATGTGCCAAAGGCTAGCTGGGAGCTGGGCCCCCTGGGTGTGGGGTGGGGTAGGGGGAATAGCCTGAGCAAAGGCATGGAAGTGGAAATGGCTGGAAGTTCAGTGTTGCCAGAGGTAAACCATTAGAAAATGTCAGTTCATTTTCTTTCTAGGAACACTTCTCAGGCCTTGCTGGAGTCAAAGAAAAGGGGTACCTAGAAATGCATGAGGACCTCTGGAGCTGGTGGGCCTGCATACAGACTGTGAATACATAGCATGCTGCCTAGAAGTGCTAATGATGTGAATGCTAATGATAGTGATAATGATGTTTCTCTATGCTGGGCACAGTTCTAAGTAGTTTATGAACTTAGTATTCCTCATAAGAATCACATCTTAGTACCCCCATATTTCAGGCAGGGAAACTAAGGCCCTGAGTGGTGAGGTGACCTGCCTAAGATCTTGCCACATCGGAGTGGCAGAGCTGCTATTTGAACATGGTCAGTGTTCAGGCAGGGGTTGTGGACTGGCCTGGAGAGAGGGCAAGTGTGTTCTGACTCAGGGTGAATGGGCAGAGCTGCTCCTGGGCAGAGCCTACCCTGCTCTGCCCTGTCCTGTTGTGTGGCCCAGGCACAGCTTGTCCTCTGGTTCCCTAGGTCCCTGGGCCTCTGCAGCTGGCTGGGGACCCCCCCACCCCAAGCTGGGCTACATTCCTGCTGTTCCTGAGTCCCTGTCAGGCCTGGCACAGTGGTTACTCTGGGTCCCCAGCTGGTAGGCACTGGCTGGATAGTCATTCAGAAGTGTCAGCTGCCCTGGCCTTAGAGTTGGAATAAGTATGAGGGGCTGGTTGGCTCTTAGTGCTTGTTGAGGCTGGAGATAAGTGCTGTACGCACCTGGACTTGCTTTGTCTCCACAACCCTGTAGGGAAGGAGTGACATCCTCCAGGCTAGGAAATTGAGGCTCAGGGAGGCTCAGCTGGGTTCTTGAGATATACAACCGGGGTGTCATAGAACTGGGATTTAATTCAGAGTCAGCCACAGCAAAGCCTGTGCAGTCTGTATTCAAGCAAGTGTTCTGCCTCGGCCTATGCAAATGACATGAATACCAGTCACAGCACCTACTAGCTGGTTGATTACTGCTTGCAGACCCTGTGCTGGACACCAAGTCCTTGCATGTCCAGTCCTGCCCTTGGAAGGACTTTTGGCACCCCACTTCCAGATTTGGGATTTGAGATTCTAGCTGGCTCTGTTCCTGGAAGTCTCAGGAGAGGCTAGGGATTATAGGACGTCCTGGGGTTGGGCTGGGGTTCCAGCATTCCCAGCCCAGTGTGGACATGACTAGGCCTGTCAAGGGGCGAGGGGCCCCTTCTCTGTGAGTTGATGAGGAGAGGTCAGCATTGTGATTCCTGATCCCTTCATACTTGTCTCTGTGCTGACAGCTGGGTCCTTGGAACTACCAGAGCCGGCCAACCTGGGCCTCCACTTGGCATTTGGGAGGTAGGTCTGGACATTGAAGCATTGAAGAAGTTAGGTGAAGAGACCCCACACGGCTGTGGTTTTGGGCAGCAGTGCTCACTGACTGCACTGAGCCCTTCACATCCTTTCAGGGGCTGCTCCCTGGGCATGTCAACAGAATCATCCAGGGCAAGGATTGGAACACATTATTAGTCAAGGTCATCTGGTCTGTGTCCATTCTTGGCTGTGCAGTCCTGGGAGTTACTTCACTTTTCTGAGCTTTGGTTTCCTTATCTGTAAAACAGGGATCATGATGGGGCCTATCTCAGAGGGCTGCTCTGGGACTCAGGGAGGCCAAATGCTGTGTAGTAAAGGCATGGGCTCTGGTGCCTTCTGCCTAGCTTTTGTCCCCACCTTTGCTTTGTATAGACTGTTGGCCTCAGGTAAGTCATTTTGCCTCTCAGAACCTCACTTTCCTTATCTGGCAAATGGGGATAATAGCAGACTCTTTCCTACAGGACTTCCTCAGGATACAATGAGCAGAGGGCCTGCCACAGGCTCTCAAGCAAGAGCTGCCTTCAAAGAGTGGGATAAACCACAGGCATCTGCCTAGAAAGTCGAGTCTGCTTCCCAGACACCCCTGTGGGGTTCAGTTCTGGCTGTCCATGGGCAGCAATCACAGCGCTCTCATCCTCATGCACTCTATCTGATGGAGTATAAATAGCATGCAACATTTTCCAGTGAGATTAGGGGAGAGTGTCTGTGGGTTGGGCCCTGCCAGCAGAGGTAGTGAGGCTGATGAGCTGGCCATGGGGACGAGAAGGAGATAGGAGCTCGTGAATAAATCACCACACAACTAATGGACTAGCCATGGGGTAGCTAGTACAATTAGTGCATTAATTGTCCAGAGAAGGTTACATCTGTGCCGAGTGGCCCAGTGTCCCCTGGTGTACAAAGTGCCTGGTGTCTGGGGCTCTCTTCTCTGAGGCTCGGTAAATCTCGGAGTGGGCCCTCTCCAGATCCTACAGAGGCATGGTGGTGGGGTGGGGGAAGTGTGGGAGGGCATCGCTTCCTGCTTGCTGTCCTCCGAGGTGGGCTTCTTAGCGCTCTGATGGGTTCCTATACTGGGGACACATGGCCAGTCAAGCCTCACAGAGGGCCTCTGACCTGCATCCCAGCTCCCAGCAGCCTTCAGCTGGGACAGGATGGGGCAGGTCCTGGGGCAGGTCCTGGTGCAGGTGGGGCAGCTATGAGCAGAGCTCACCCCCCTCCCATGCCTCCAGCTCTTTTTTCTTCTTCTCAGCCTCTTTGGGCTCTGTAGTTTGAACCCAAGCTGTCCCAGCGTGGCTAGTTCCTACCATGTTGCCAAGGTGATCAGACCATCTGCATTGCCAGGGTTGGGCGAGGGACTATGGTGCATGCACATGCACATAGCCTGGGCTCATGTGCATGGGTATTGCCATACCTGGTACACACATGTGTGCACAAAGCTCAAACACACACATGCCTGTGTGCAAAAGCAGACACACAGAGACCTAGCCCTGAGTGTCCAGTGCTGGTGTTGGCGCAGGTTCATCCTCATGAGGACATGTGCACTGAGTTTTCCTACAGAGGAGCAGAGGTACACAGCTGACATTCACATCACCTGCACTGTGTGTGAGACATGAGCTGTTGGACTGCCCACTTCATACCTTGCACTTTCATTCCCTGCATCCTCACCTCTGCACGAGCACCTCCTCTGGCCACCAGTCATCTCCCCTGCCCTGCCACCCTCGGTGGACAACACCAGGCCATGGCAGCACTTCCCACCCCAGCACCATGGGGCTTCTTTGCCACTGTGGGGATAATGAAGGTGCAAGTTTTAGGCACCAGTGGGCCGGAGCTCTGGTGCCTGCCATGATGAGGTGCTCATCAACACACCTGGTACTGACTGCTATCCTTCCCTTTCTTTCTTTCCCTGGGGTTACCTCCTCAACTACCTGCTCCCAAGTATTTGACTTGAGGTCTGTTTCTGGGGAAATGCGAAGGGGACCAGGTGCACACATATCCCTGACAATCCTAGAATAACATGTACTATATTCCAGGTGGTGTGTTCATGAAAGGGTGGTGCACACATGTGCACCTGTTGCATACTGGACCATGACCTGGGTACTTTGCATCCAATAACTTCATTAATTTCCAACAGTTGTACCAGGGAGGCATGAACATTAGGCCTATTTAACCAGTGTGGAAATTGAGGCAAGGATTAATAATACAAATGTGCACATTAGAGGTGGAGACAGGGCAAGTTAGAGCATGTAGAGGCAAGCACCAGGCATAGGACAAATCCATACCTACCTCACCCTAACATATCCCTGCCCCCCTTTGCTGGCAGATGCTGGTGTGCAGGTGGAAAGGGGGAGAACCCTCATTCATCCTCTCAGCTCTGGCCCTGTGCCCCTGCCACCAGGTGCACAGGACCTCTCCAGGGTGCCTTGTTTAGGAGGGGACAACCCCTCTGGCATTGGCTGGCCTGCCGCTGTGGGCCACTGGATAATCTACTGTTTCTTCCTCTTGGAGCACAGAGAGACCCAGGCAGTCTCTCCTAAGGTTGTTGGGCACTAAATAAAGGCTTCAGGAAAGAGAAAACTTTTTCTGGGACTCTCAGTAGCTGCCTCACCTGCTCTTAGGGCAGAGACCTGCTGGTAAGACCCTTTGTTCTAGGACAGATGTCCTTAATCCTACCTCATTATTCTGGGAACAGGCTCAGAGAGGGTCAGTGGCTCAAGGTCACATAGCACAGCAGGGGCCAAACAAGGTCCAAACGCCAGGTACTCAGCCCACCAGCCCCAGGCTGTCTGCAGCCCCTGTGTCCCCACAGCATCAATTAGCCATGGGGAACAGGCAGTGGGAGCCATTCAACTAGGAGGTGGTCCTAGGCCATCCAGAGAGACTTGTTTCACCTAGGGACATTAGGACCTGGTGTATGTGGTCAAGTGCAGGGTCTCTGTGCCTATGGTCCTCGAAGTCCTAGATTCTCATGCCAGCTCTGCTGTGGACTGGCCATGTGGCCTTGGGACACACCCTCTCTGAGCCCAGTCTCTTGTCTCTATTGAAAGACACGATTGCATGAACTGAAGTAGCATGTGTCAAGTGCTGGGCATGCTTCATGCATGATGGTGTACAGTTTCAGTTTCTTAGGGTTGGAAGGGCTTGCATGGTTGGTGAGGTTGTTGTGAGACAGCTGTGGGGTCAGAATATCAGTCTAGTCACTCTCTAGCAGTGAATGCCTTCCCACCCTGAGCCTCATTGTACATGAGGCTGTGCCAAGAACAGCTTACACCTCACTCAGGAAAGGTAAGGTAATGCATGGAAGGGTGATGCTGTCAATACCTTTCCCTGTGTTCCAGAAAATTCCTCAAGTTCATGTTCCTGGCCCAGGGCCTGGGAAGACTCCTAAGGGACTTGGGTTTTGCCTTGGACATTGTAGATGGGTCACATGCAAGACCCCCTACATGCCCACCCCACCCTTTCCCTTTCAGACCTCATCTTCCCCTTCCCTCCTGCTGATCCTCTTGCCTCAGACCTCAGTTCCTCCTTGCCTGTTCCAAGCCCTGTCTCTGTCCCAACCAGCAGGATCATAGCTCCCCTGGAGGGTCGTCCAGCACCTCCTGTGGCCTGAATCTTTTCCATTTATTCATTTCTCATGAAAAGTCTGTCTCCTCTCCTATCTGTTCTGAGCACCGAGGCAGCAGGGGCTTTCTACCCTGTTCACACTGTGCCTCATACAAGGCCTTGAATGACTGGTGCTCAGTGAAGATGGGCTGTTAAATAAATGGACAAATGAGGAAGACACAGCCCAAGCAACCCCACCATTTCACAGGGGAGGCCACAGTCTCCACTTGTTTGGCTGTGGATACTTTTGATGTCCACAATGCATGGGAGAATCCACATAGGATCACAAAGGAAATCAGAAATGTGACCAGGACCCAGAGGAGCTTCTGATTTGACAGACAGGGAAACTGAGTCCCAGACAGGGCAAGGTCCCGTGACAAGTTGAGACCAAAGTGGTCTCGTAATGGACTACAGCCCTGCCTGCCACCTAGCAGTACAGGCCTCAAGGGCATGGTTGGATTAGACTCCTGAGGGGCTTTGAGACCTGGTTCCTATTGCCCTCCCTAGCCTCCTCCTGGGAACTGGTCCCAGGCTCCAGACAGTCAGACCTAGGCCCTGGCCTCAGGGGCCTCCTGGCTGCTGGGGGACACTCAGAGGGATAGGTAACTGGTGCCCAGAATGGTCTGGCCTAGGACTGATGGAAGCACAAGGAGTCAGGGCTTGGGGGTGGGTGTTGAAGGATGCATAGGAGGTGGAGGGAGAATGAGGAAGAGAGGGCATTGTGCAGAGGGTCCGGCATGTGGGCAGATCAGGGAGGTGGGAAGCATTTCCTCTGAGTGCCATTTCTGGGGCATGGTAAATGAGGAAGAGGGCCCAGGCCCTCTCTGAGCTGTCCCTGCTCCCTCTCACCTACTCTGCCCCCTCCCTGGCACTTAGCTCCAGCCCCATTGCTCTCCCTCCAGTTTCTTGAACACACAGAGCAACATTCCAGCCTTAGGGCCTTTGCTGTTCCCTGCTGTTCTAGAATTGCTATTCCCACATTCTCTCAGAGAGGTCTTTCCTGACCTCTAGGACAGCGCCTACCCTGCCTCCAGCATAATCTGGGTTCTTTTCTCCTCAGCACGGTTTCTGTTTGTCTTGCTGCATTCAGATGTCAGCCACAGGCACATAGAGGTGCAGGAGATGAGTGAGTAAACATCGAGTGCGGTTCTGGTGAGCAGGTGGAGGCCTCAGTAGCTCTCTCAGAGCTGGGCTGTAAGGGGAACCCTGGGTGGAGTGATGGGCCCACCCTATTTTCCTGGGCTCCTGATCTCTGAACTCAGCCTTTTGCTCATGCCAGTTGAACCCTATGACCCTCAGAGGCCTTTCAGGCCCTCCCAGGGAATATTCTGGTCCCCAAACAAAGCCAAATTTGCAAAATGAGGAGGAAAAGAAAAGGGAAACTGAGAAAGCAACTGTCCCTGTGTTCCCCTAGCAGAGCTTTTGGGTCATTGCAGGACAGAGGCCGGGGGCTCAGGGCATGGTCCTGCCTGGCCTTTGCCTAGACACGCCTCACACTGGGCCCAGCCCATGTTGAAGAAATACAACCTTCAAGGTGGGGCTCCCTGCCCTCCCCCACCCAGGGACAAGCAGGCCTGGAGGGCTCCTTAGGGAGGAGATGGCTAGAACACAGAGGGACCAGAGGGATACCTCAGTGGCAGACAGCTCTGTGGCTCATGACTGGTGACCTTGGACAAGGCTGTGCACATCGTTGTGCCTTATTCCCTCCTTTGTCAAAGATGCTTGAGCCATGCTACCTGGAATAATCTTTGATGCAATGCCAGGTACTCACTGAAGCCAGGCACTGGTTCCAGGGGCCCAAGAAACATGTTGTGGGGACTTGGCGAGGAGCAACAGTAGACCCAGGGGCATCTTGGAAGGCCTCATAGAGGAGGCATCCTCTGAGCTTGAAGGATACATCGAGTTCCAGAAGGCAGGGGAAGGCATTTTGCAGTGAGGAACCAGCTTACACTGAGGTTCTAAGGTGTGGACATTCCTGAGATGTCGCTTACTGAGGATTGTGTGACCCCCGGTGGGGACCCCAGCCCTAGCCCTCTGTTTATTCCTAGTGTGTGTCCTTTTCTCTTGTTGATTTATAAGAACACTTTGTACATTAAGAACATCAATCTTTATTTTTTAATAACAAACCTCAAAGAAACAAAGCATTTATACTTTTTATTTTTGCTTATGGTGGGTTTCAATAAACAGCATCATAAATATTTTTATGTCGGCAAATTTTCCAGCCTGTTTATTCGTGGTATTTTTTTCTTTTGGTTCGGGATCTTCTTTTTTTTTTTTAATTGCATTTTTTTCCATTAGTGTTTAACCCCCTTATGCCCTCTTGTACCTCCACCCACCTGCCTCCCCCTACTCTCCACAATCATCGCACTATTGTTCATGTCCGTGAGTCCTTTTTCTCTTTTTGCTCTATCCCTCCACTCTCTTACCACATCCCTCCCAGAGCTGTCAGCCTGCCCTCTATCTATGAGTCTGTCTCCATTTTGCTTGTTAGTTCAATTCATTCATTAGATTCCATGTATGAGTGAGATTATATGGTATTTGTCTTTCTCTGACTGGCTTATTTCACTTAGCATAATGTTCTCCAGGTCCCAGGATATTTCGTGTTACTTAATCTGAAGTTATTTGCTATCCCACGCACATACATGCTGGGCACATAAGAAAGAAATGTCTGAGACTCAAATTAGGTTGAAACTTGAAAACTTACTGCTGTAAGAAAAATACGAGGGCCAAGATGGGGGCATAGGTGGACATACTGTGCCTCCTTGCACAACCAAAATTAAGGACAACAAAAATTTAGAAACAAGAAAACAACCAGAACTAACAAAATTGAACTGTATGGCAGTCCGACAACCATTCATCCAGACCAGTAAGAGGGGCAAAGTCGTGGCTGGAGGGAGCGGAGGTTGGCGGACCCAGATGTGCAGAAGTCCCAGGCATGCAGGCGGCTAGCGGACCCCAGGCACGGGGTGGCAACGGGCATACCTAGGAGGCCGTGCAAGGCGGCTGGCTGACCAGGTGGTCCCACATTTGTGTGAAGATAATCCAGGCAAAAACAGGGAGCAAGACAGACCTCACAACCCAGGGCCCCAGCACCAGGAAATAAAACCTAAAAACACCAATTGAAAACACTTGTGGGGGTTGATGTGTGGGAAGAGACTCCCAGCCTCACAAGAGAGTTGTTGGAGAGACCCACAGGGTCCTAGAATGTACACAAGCCCACCCACATGGAAATCAGCACCAGAAGGGCCAAATTTGCTTGTGGAAAGCGGGGGAAGGGACTGAAATATGAGAGAGCAGAGCAAGTGCCATTGTTCCCTCTCAGACCCTGCCCACACATACAGAGTCGCAACCCAGTGATTGGGCTGCCCTGCCCTGGGGAATACCTAAGGCTCCACCCCTCACTACATAACAGCCCTGACGAGACCAAATTAAAAAACAAACAAACCAAAAATCCAAAAATGGTTCAAATGGGAGAACAGATCAAAGCCCCAGAGCCAATTCATCTAAGCGACCAAGAGATAGCCAACCTATCAGATGCACAGTTCAAAGCACTGGTCATCAGGGTGCTCACAGAATTGGTTGATTTTGGTCACAAATTAGATGAACAAATGAAGTCTACAGTAAGTGAAATGAAGGAAAATGCATAGGGAACCAATAATGATGGGAGGAAAACTGGGACTCAAATCAATGGAGTGGACCAGAAGGAAGAAAGAAAAAACCAAACAGAAAACAAGGAAGAAACAAGAATTCAAAAAAAATGAGGAGAGGCTTAGGAACCTCCAGGACATCTTTAAACATCCCAACATCTGAATTATAGGGGTATCAAAGGGGAAGAAGAAGAAGAACAACAAGTGGAAAACTTATTTGAACAAATAATAAAGGAGAACTTCCCCAATCTGGCAAAGGAAATAGACTTCCAGGAAGTCCAGGAAGCTCAGAGAGTCCCAAAGAAGTTGGACCCAAGGAAGAACACACCAAGGCACATCATAATTGCATTACCCAAGATGAAAATGAAGGAGAGAATTCTAGAAGCAGCAAGGGATAATGGGACAGTCACTTACAAAGGAGTTCCCATTGGACTGACAGCTAATTTCTTAAAAGAGGCCTTACAGGCAAGAAGGGGCTGGAAAGAAGTATTCCAAGTCATGAAAGTCAAGGACCTACATCCAAGATTGCTCTATCCAGCAAAGCTGTCATTTAGAATGGAAGGACAGATAAAGTGCTTCTCAGATAAGGTCAAGTTAAAGGAGTTCATCATCATCAAGCCCTTATTATATGAAATGTTAGAGGGGACTTACCTAGGAAAAAGAAGATAAAAAATATGACAGTAAAAAGACAACAAGCTCACAAATATTAACAACCACACCTAAAACAAAAGCAAACTAAGGAAACAACTGGAACAGGAACAGAAACACAGAAATGGAGATCACATGGAAGGTTAGCAATAGGGGGGTGGAAGGAGGAGAGGGGGGAAAAGGTTCAGAGAATAAGTAGCATAGATGGTGGGTAGAAAATAGATGGGGAGGGCAAGAATAGTGTGGGAAAAGTAGAAGCTAAAGAACTTATGATACATGGACATGAACTAAAGGGGGGAATGTGGGTGGGAGGGGAATGAAGAGGGGGAAATGGGACAACTGTAACAGCATAATCCATAAAATGTATTTAAAAAAAGAGAAAGAAAAATACGAGTCTTTGCTCACTGCGTTTCTCCGCTTGGAGTTCTTTCTGTCCATCTGCTCATTCCTTCCTGCCTGGGATGAGGTCCAACTGAGGCCCTCCAGGGGCCTGTGACCTCTCTCCAGCATGAATCAGAGTCAGAGATATGATGGTGGAAGTGTGTGTGTGTGTTGGGGGTGGGGTGGGGTGGAGATTTCCAGCTGGTTAACTTCTATGTATTAACTTGCTGAAGCACCATCATCACCCCATGAGATATATACCATAATTAATGCCATTTTACAGGTGAGAAAACTGGAGTTCAGAGAGGTTATATGACTTGCCCAATGTCATATAGGAAGGGACAGAGACAAGATAGGAACACAAGCTATATTGCCCCAGAACTCATACTTTCAAACTCTCCTCTGGGATCCAGTCCAAGCTCATATTAATATGCATTCATGGCCTCAGAGCCTCAGTCTCTTTCATGTGTTGGTATAGGGCTTTGGCTGCAGTGCCTGTGCACCTAGGCACTTGATACACCCACTTCCTTGTTATTAGGGTGTGCCCCTACCTGTTTCTCTACACCACCTACATCCCCTAATCCCTTAGAATCCTGGAATCTCTGGCTTGGAAGGGCCAGCCCTTCATTGGCAAATAGGAACAGGAAGTTTCAGAGGCAGGGAGGCCTTGGCCAATGCTCAGTGTGTGAAGAACAGAGCCAGGTGTGCTCCTCAGTCTATGGAACTCAGAGCCCCACTATTTGTATTGTGGTCGGTTTCAGGCTGTGCTCTCTCTGCTTCTGCAGCTCCCTCCAGGAAGCTCCTCCACACCCCAGCTGGTTCAGATGCCTTCCCTGGGATGGGATGCTGCCTGAAATAGCCACTCTAGCAGAGAGTGCTCAGGGACCTCTGTCCTCTGCTGTTCCCAGAGGCCTGGGGCCAAGGACACTCTGTCTCCCTTCTGCCCCCACCACCTGTAGAAGGATGTTCTCAAGATAAAAATACCCCTGGAAACATTCCCTGGTGCCTGGCCTGACCCGTCATCCACCTCTGGGGCCAGAACCTCCTGCTCTGGCTTCCCTCAGGTATCAGAGGATAGATGTCTGCCCCTCCTGGAGATTTGGTGCAACCTTCCACTGGGGTCAGTGAGTCCAGCCTCTGTCTCCAGACCACAGAATGGGGGGACCTGAAGGGTCGTGGGCACTTGTGGTTGCTGCAGCCAGCACATACCAAGTGCTGCCTGCTGGCCAGTACTCTCCCAAGCACAGAGAAGCAAGAGCTAGGCTGCTCCCTGGTGGAATGAGCTCATGGTTCACTTGCTTAGTTGACTGCTGTGGCACATTTGGAGAGTGTCACTTGGGGCCAAGTAGGAGGGTCGGGGATGTGTCAGCTTGAATCCTGTTGGGGACTCCTGTTTCTCCTCTGAGCTGCCTATGCCAGCTGCCAGAGTTGGAAAACCCCTGTCAGAGAACACTGGGAGGACCTGGTGCCGACTCTGGGTCTACTGCATGCCACACACTGGGACAGGGCCTTGGTTGGCAGGCTCCCGAGGTAGGTGGAGTCTACCCATTTTGCAGATGAGGAGGCTGAGGCCCAGGGAAAGGTCCACAGTAAGCTGAGAGAGTGGCTAGATGTTGAATTTGGGAATAAAGACTCTCTTGCCCCTTGTGTGACACCCCTCTTAGGAGGGTTGATGTCATGTTGGCATTGATGACAGCTGCCTCCTCCTGGAGCTGTGCTGTGCCAGGCCCTGTGCCCAGAGCATACCTCCCTTATCACATTGAACTGCACATCCCCTGGGAGTCTAGTCATTAGGCTATTTTGTGGAGGAGGAAGCTGGGCCTCAGGAAGGGGAAGTGTCTTGCCCTATTCCCTGGGAGGTGTCAGCCCTGGCCTTGGCTGACAGGTTGGCACTGGCAGGAAGGTGCGGGGGGTGCTCCAGTTTCAGTCCAGGCCCTGCCCTTGCTAGCTGGGAGGCTGAGGGCCAGTCTGGCCTGTTTGGGCTCTGGCTGCCCCTCTGTTGTGTGTAAACCCTGCCCCACTCCCACCCAGACTACCCCATCTAGGACTGTGACCATGCATGACCCAGGAGAACATCTAGTAAACTTCAGATGGCTGAACTCTCATCACAGGCTGCTGCAGGGTGGCAGCAGGAGCACTGGACAGGGCATCCAGGGACCTGTGTTCTTATCTCCAAGGTGCCACTCATTCAGTTGCTTTGTAATCTTGGGCAAGTCACTTCTCTGCGCCTCAGTTTCCCTATACAGTAGAGCTACTTTTGCCTCCCTCATGGGTGAGAACAAATCTGACAGACTGGATTTGTGTGTCCAGAGAAAACCCCTTTGAGAAGATAGAGTCAGGAAGGAGTCTGAGAGAGCCTGGGCAGTCCAGATGACCAGCAGGAAGCCAGGAAGGGCAGGCTGTCCACACTCATCCCTTCCTAACCTTTTTTGGCTCCCATTGCCCTGTGACAGACACCTCCTCTGCTCAGAGTTCCAGCTCTTAGGTGACCTGGGGCAAGGGACTTAACCTCTCTCAGCCTCAATTTCTCCATTTGTCCAGTAAGAAGAATCATCTATCCTTCAGGGTGGAGCCTTGAAGGCTGGAATAACTGAAGCCAAGAGCTGAGCACACAGGGCCAGGCACAATGTGGACCCACTCAAGGGGACAGGCATAAGATTAGAGACCCAGGCACAAGTCCTTGCCATGGGTATTCCCAGCGGTGGGCAGTGGTCTGTGATGGAGCCTCTCTGAGCCTCAATTTCCCCATCAGTTTTGAGAGTGAAAGACCCAAGAGAGGCACTGAAGGGCCCAGGGCAGCTGCTCAAGGAATGATGAGGGATGGGGAAGCAGTGGGGGAGGACTGGGATTTTTGAGTTGACAGCCTGGAGGGACCATACAGGCCATCTCCATATAGAGTAAGCAGAGGCCCAGAGAGGGAAAGTGACTCATCCAAGGTCACATAGCTTGTAAGAGGCAGAGCTGGAACTTGAACTCATCTCTGCCCATTGCTATTGTCTGCCCCAGGAGGCTTATTGTGTGTGGTGACTCATCAACAGTTGCCTTAGTCCCAGCCAGAAAAATGAGTGTGACAGTGGATTACAGCCAGCCTTGGATGTGAAAGGGTAGGGCTTCATGGGCTTAGTGGCTGGCAGGTGGGGGAAGGTGAGAAGGGCATCCCAAGTCAGCTTGCCTGTGGAAATTCTGAAAGTGTCTTCCCAACACACTCTTCTGTGATCTTTACAGCAGGATCCTTATGCAGGAGATGAAAGCAGGGGGCCCCTTTGACAGATGGGAAAACAGGCTTAGGGATTGCAGGGACCACATAGGATGTGTGTATGTTCAAGGCAAGTCTCTGACAAGTTACTGTATAGTCATATACCCATTCACCCACTCATCTATTCATCTGTCTCCCCAACCACCACATTCTTCCATCCATTCATTCACCTATGAATATGCCCACCCACCCACCCATTCATATACCCACCTATCCATTCATAGTCCGTCTACCCATCTATCTATCATTGACTTATCCATCTATCCACCCACCCATTCATTTATCCATTCACATGCCCACATACCTGTGCATAATCCATCCATCCATCATCCATCCATCTATCCATCCACTAATTCATCCATCCACATACCCATCTACCAATCCATAATCCATCTATCTATAATCTATTCATCCATCCATAATTATCCATCTATCATGCATGCATCCATCCATCTATCCACATACCCACCTATCCATCCATAATTCATAATCTATAATCTTCCCATCCATCCATTTACACACCACCATTTATAATGTGTGGTGAGCCATCAACACTTGGATTTATTTTTTTATTTTTATTTTTTTAAAAGATTTTATTTGTTTATTTTAGAGAGAGGGGAAAAGAGGGAGAGAGAAACAGTGATTGGTTGTCTCTCTCTTGCCACCACTTGGGGACCTGGCCCTCAACCCAGACATGTGCCCTAACTGGGAATCAAACCGGCAACCTTTTAGTCTTCAGGCTGGCACTCAATCCATTGAGCCATATCAGCTAGGGCAAAAGTTGGATTTATAATACACCCACCCATTCATCCATAATCCATTCATTCAGCCATAATTCATCTATCCACCTAGTCATAATCCATCCATCCATCCATCTGTGCTTCCACCCATTCATTCATTTATCCATCCACACACCTATTCATTCATAATTTACTCATTTATTCATCCATTATCCATCCATCTATTATCTACCCATACATCTGCCCATAATCCAACCATCCATTCATTCATCTAACTACCTGTCCATCCACCCTTTCATTTATCCTTTCATATAGCCACCCATCCATCATCCATCCATTTATCCATCAATCCACAGGTAGGCCCTATGATTGGAATTGGGAAGCTCTTCAGATGGTGGCTAGGGGCACAGGCTATGGACCTGAGTTCCTCTGCGACTTTAGGAGAATTACCACATTGCCTACCTCTCTGGAATGGGAACAGCAAGAGTTCTAACTTTGTGGGTTTGTTGTGAGGATTACATGAGTTTGATGTCTGTAAACCACCTACCACAGTGTCTGGATGCAGTAGACACTTGCTAATTATCAGCTGTTATTTTCTCTGAGGACCCATTTTGTCTTGCCCTTCTCTGGTTCTGAAAGTTTGCCATGGACAGGCTGACATGATGTGAAGGTATGGGGCATCAGAGGTGTGGGAGGCACCCTCCTCCTCCCAACAGGGCCCTGGGGGTAGCAAGCAGAAATGTGGGTTCATGTGGAAATTTCTGACTTCTGAGCCCCTCTGAGGAGAGCAGACCATCTACAGTGATTTGGCTTTGCTTTGTTAACTTTAGGGTCTTCTAGAGACTGATTCATCTCTAGCTGATGCTGGAAAAATGGCAGCTGCTGCTAATGCAGCCTTGAAGATAGCCATGTGCCCACTCAACACCGTTACTTAGAAAATAGGATTCAAGAGGTAAGATTAAGGTCACCGATGTGCACCTGTCCATCTAGTCATCCATTTAGCCAAACACGCATCTATGCACCCACCCACTCATCTATCTATTCCCTTATTCAGCCTCTCATTCACTCACTATCCATCCACTAGTTCTACGCATTCTCCCATCTATTTGCCAACCAGCCACCTGCCTAAGCCATCCAGCCATCTTTCCATCTGTGTATTTATCCATCTTCCAACTATTCATCCACCACCACTCCCAGCCATTCATCAATTTGCCCAATCACCCATGCATCCTTTTATCCATTGATTCATTCATCTATTCCTCCACTCACTAATCTATCCACCCAACCCATCCAATAATTTTTCACCCATCTAACCCATCCATCTTTCTGGTTACTAAGCATCCATCCATCTACTTATCTGCCAGTCCCATTTATCCATCCATATGCTTGACCACCTATCTGTACATATAGCTCTCTCTTCATTCATTGGTCCATCCATCTCCTCATCCATTCCTCCACTCAGGTGCTTATTCCTTCATCCCTTTGTCTGCTCAGTGAGCATTTCCTGGATACTCTTTCTGTGCCAGGCCTGCATCAGCCTCTCTGCGCCTGGGCAAGGCCAACTCTCACATGAGGTAGAGAGTAGTTTCTGACCCTAACAGGAGAATCCAGGGCCAGAGAATCCAAAGGGCTTTATGGAAGTAGTGGCCTTCAGCTGATCCCTGATGGTTGAGAAGATTTTAAACATTTCCTTTAGCTGTGATTTGGGGGTTGGCCACATGGGGCAGAGGGATGCCACAATGAAATGCATCAGGAGCCTGTTGCTGTGTCTAGACAGGAGTGCTTGGACAGGAGGGTGGCTTTGAGAATTTGGGAGGTAAAATACATAGGACCTCTTGAGGGAGTAGATATAGGTACTTATGGAGAGGGAGGAGGCCAGGCTTGTAGCTGGGGCGATTGGAGAAGTGGCGATTGGCTGCCAACTAACCCCATGAGGGGTGGGAGGAGGAGGGGAAAGGTGAGGGTGAGAAGGTGAGGAGAGGGAAGAGAAGAGGAGGGAGAGGAGGAGGTGGGGGAGGAAAAGAGGGAGAAGGAGGTTTGGAAGAAGAGAAGAAACTGTGTTGACCATGTGGTGCGGTGGAACATCCAGGAGGGGAAGCTCGAGTTCAGGAGCCTTTGCTGCAGAGGGGCCACCTGAGGCCTGTGAGAGACAGCCCAGGATACCACGTTCTGTGAAGGTAGTTTAGTGGTTGGTGATCCCAAGGAATCTTGTACTTGAGGTGAGTGGGGAGTGAGCCAGGAAGGGAAGGAGCTATTGTGGGGTGGATTTTTGACAAAGCCACTGCTGGGGAAAACTGGCTGAGGAACTTGGGGAGGCAGCATAGAGCAGGCATTCCTGTCAATCATTGATTGCAGGTTGTTCCTGGGGCATTCATTCCCTGGCTTGCCCTAGAGCTATTGGGCAGAAAGACTGTGTTAGTGGTTGGATAGTGGGCAGTGGGTTCTGGAATGGTGAGGGTCCAGGGAATAGGTGGAACACTGACCACTCCCATCCCTATCACATAACATATTGTTGCTGTTCCTCTCCTTGGGCCTAGCAAGGCTTTAGCACAGAAAGCCTGCACTGTGTCAACCCCAAGTGTTTTCAGGCTCCTCATTGTGGGGAGAAGCTTGTCTGTGCATTGGTGGAGGGGAAGGGAACTTGGCCTGCAAAGGTGACCCTGCACAGCAATTTGTCATCTTCTCCCAGACTCTGAGAATGCATATGGTCTCCCTTCCAACCCTCCATTTCCCCTCCAGACCAACTCTTGGCTATCCCCAAGCTAGACTCAGCTTCCTCACTGCCCCGACACCCCCCCCCCCCCACACACACAATTTGCCAGCATGTCCCACCCTGCTCCTTGGTCCATGGCACCCCTAACAGGAATTCTGCCCCCCCACCCCCATCCAGGCCTGTGTACTCCCAGCCCCTGGTGCCTGTCACTGCTGAGCTCCCTGCCTTGCTGAAGTACACCCTTAGGCCTGTCCATCTGCATAATGAAAAATTGGATTTTCAAAGGTCTCTTCCTAAGTCTGATGAAGAGCAAATGGAGTAGGAAATTCTGAAGTTGTCCCAGGACACAGTGAGAAAGTTCCAAGATGGATTAGTGATATCTGCCACAGGCATGGGCTAGAGAAAGGTGTGTGTAAGCTACATTCTGGTTTTCCCGGAACTAAGTGATCTTTAAGGATTTTTCCAATGGTAGGACTTGATCATGACATTGGAGTTCCCCGTCCCTGGACATTCTAAGCAAGAGCTGAATGCCTTGGGTCAGGGGTGCTGGGATGGGTTTTATCTCTATTGTTGAGTGCTGAGATTCAGGATATCTGTATGTCTAATCACTACATGGGATGGCAAAGCCTTGAGGACTGATACTGAAATACAGTGTCATACCCACATTCTGCCTTGGGGCCTGGGGGACATTTTTTTTTTTTTTTTCCTACCTTTGGTCTGGGAGCTTATCCCTTGAAGGCTGTGTGACCCTGGGCAAATGATTCAATTTTTCTGAGCTTCAGTTTCCTTATCTGGAAAATTGGGTAATAGTCATAATGTTGTTGTAGGGATTAAGTGAGTTAATCAGAGCTCTTAGAACAGTGCCTGGTGGATAATAAGCACTGGATGTACATTGATTACTATGCTTATACCTCAAAAGTGGTCCTGGTCAGAAGGGAGGACCCTGAAGGTGGGGGATCTTGAGTCCTGCCCCTCAGGACCCCTCCATTGGCCATTACAGTCACTGTTTTCTTGGCATCTGAGAATGTGAGCCCAGGCCTTGTCCTGGTCTCCTCCAGATGTTATTGAAACCTGAGGTGTCCAGAGCCTCAGGGGACTGGGCATGGAGTGTCCTGCTCTACCTAGAGGCCCCTCCCAGTGACTTTGGGACCCCTCCCATAGGTCATGTGGTAGCTACCTCTCTAAAATCCCAGCCCAGGCCTGACCAGTGTTCTGAACAGGCTGGATGCCAGAGGCTGTGTCCACAGCTGCTGGGCTGGCAGGGACAGTTCCAGCACTTCGGGGCTCTGGGTCCCTGTGCTCCACAGCCCACTCTCTGCCTGTTAGGTTTGCTTCACTGCTATCTTCAGTGTGGAAGTCACCCAGTCTCTTTGATTCAGACACTCCAGTGTCTCTCTCTCATTCCCTCCCAGCAATGCCCATGGCCCTTGCTGGCCAACCTGAGCACCTGCTGACAATGGTTCCATTACCTCTACCATCTCATCCCAGCCCATAAGTTGCTTTGTGACTTGGGAAGAGTCTCAGCCTTAGCCTCAGTTCTCCCATCTATAAAATGAGGAGCTGGTCTGCTTGCTTGCTAAAGCTTCTTTCATCAAAACAAATCTAATTTCACTTCTTATCTGATTTAACCACATGCAGCCTCTGAGCAAGAGCTAAACACCTGTATATCCCTGGTTGGGGATATTGTCCCACATTTCTTTCTTTTTAAAAATTTTTATGGATTGGTTTGAGAGAGAGAGAGAGAGAGAGAGAGAGAGAGAGAGAGACATAGATTTGCTGTTCCAGCCATCCATGCATTCACTGGTTGATTCCTGTGTGTGTCCTGACTGACCTGAGATCGAACCTGCATTGGGACGATGCTCCAACTAGTTGAGATGCTTGGCCGGAGCTCATCTTACAATTCTTAAATCGAGTCCTTAGAGACTCGATTTAAGAGCCATGCAACCTTCTTGCCAAGCTGGTGTTTATGTGTGAGGAGTGTCCTTGGGATGTTTGGTAAGTTGGTGGTGCTGGGGTTGTTACTCATGGGTTTTCTTCTGGGGATTTCTTTGTGGTGCTGTGTTCACCAAGCCTATGAGGGACTCTCCACACCCTGAGCATGTCATCCACACATGCATCCACACATGCACATGTGTGTACACAGACAGCACAATGAGGGCAAGAGAGGCTGAGACTGGGCTATACTCGGCTCCCACTCTGTCTCTGTTCTTTACTTTCTGGGTGACTTGGACAACTGACTTTGCTCTGAGTCTCAGTTTCCAGCTCTGAGAAAAAGGGGAGCAGGTATGAACATGACCTCGTTGATTTTTTTCTATGTGGTTCTAGGAGGAATGTCAACAGGTGACAGGGTTGCTGGGCCTGTATGACATAGTCTGGGTGAGTCCTAGGTGCCCAGCCTTATAGAGACACCAGGAACCTCTGCAGCAGCCCCACCTACCTGGGAGCTGGCCAGGTGTGACACTGCTCAACTGCCAGCAGCTGTGTGCCAGAATGGGCTCTCTGGCCTTTGATTCTTGCAATTCTGTCCCATGCAGGCCTCAGGCTGCCTTGGAGTCCCAGCTGGAGTAACCATGACCCATTAGATGTCCCTCAAGGCCTCCAGGCCACACAACCCCACCCCCAGCAACCTGGCAGCCTCCTGCCAGCATCTCTGTACCCCAACTGTGGCACCTCCCTTTGGAGGGTCCAGGAATCTGGGGATGAGCTGTCTTTCTGGCACAGGGAGTCCTTGGGGTCCCCACCATCACTGGCTTCCTGCCTCCTGGCCCAGACTGAAGCAGCATCCATCATTCCAGCCTCCAGTCTCAGCTCCTCCAATCTATGGTGAGGTGGCCAGGTGGAATACCTGTGGGGGGAGGATAGTAGCATGAGGAGAGGCACCATGGAATCTGGGGCCCCATGACAGGAGACATTGCATTAGAAAAAATGGTTCAAATCTCAGCTCTCCTGCTTATTGGCTGTGTGGCTTTGGGGAAGGCACTTTACCTTTCTAAATCTCCATTCAGAGAGTAGAAGTATAGAGAGTAGCTACCTCCTTGAGCTGTGGACCGGCTGACCTAAGAAGAGCTTTTGCTGATGTGTCTGGCCTGCTCTTTCTGTGGTTGGAGGAACTGGTTCTCTAAGGTAGTAAGCACCGCAGGAGCATTTGGGGATCCAGCAGCATCTAGGAACCTAGACAGACCTTGGGAGGAGTCTGTAGCCTCACGGCTCTACCCAACCCTGTCTCCCAGATGTTTAGAGCAGAGGTCAGAGGTTTTGACCCCCTGAGGCTCTGGTTGTAACTAGTCATACAGATCAGGGATGAAGCGTGGTGTTGCTACCTCCTGGCTATGTCATTTCCAGTGTCTAAGCCTCCGGTGGGTGTCCAGCCACCTGCCTCCCTGCTGCTGTCCTGGGATCTTCTCTGGGGCCTCAGTGTCTTCTGGGCACTTCAGGTCTCCCAGTCTTGTCTAGCTCTGACCTCATAGTGCAACCAGGTGGGGTCTGGGGGTGCATGGGGTCCCGATTGGTGGGGAGGAGCATGCCTAACCTCCTCATGTTCATGTCCAGGCCAGCTGGCCAGGGGTCTCCCTCTCCTTCCACCTCAGCCCTGCTGAGACAGGATGAGGTCCTGAGTACCCACAGCCCCAGTGCCCACAGGGCCAGGTGGTGTCATGGCACCCAGACTGCAGATGCCTCAGCCTGGTACCAATAGGCTGTCCCAGATCCAGCAGGGCATTGGGGGAGGGGTGGCCACTGGCTTATGTGTCCAGGGACTGGATGAGTACCGCCAGCCATGGGAGCAGTGTTTGTCCGGCATAGGTGCAGTACTGTGGGACGTGCCCTGACACCACCCAGTGTGTGTGCATGGCAGGCTGATCAAGTGACACTTTGAGTGCTTCCCACATGCTTTAGTTTAGAGCTGAGGAAGGTGGGTGTCAGGGAGGCCCCTGGAATGAGGTCCAGTCAGTGACTCCTTTGGGCACCAATGTAGGGACCCCCTCCTAGCTACTGTTCATGGCAAGGAGGCAGAGGGTGTGGTGTATGGGTTTTGAGAGTGGGCATCTTGGATGGAGTATGTGAATTTCAGGAGGGTGGGTGGGGCCCAACTTGGTGTGTTCTTGGGAATAGGGCCTTCAGTAGACCCTGGCGGGTGAGTCAGCAGTGAGGGAAACAGCAAACTCCCTGTGCTCAGGTGGCTGATGGTCTTGTGGGAGGGACTGCAACCCTGTGTACATCATTGTTGTTGTTATTACTACCTTTATTAGGCCAGAGGTCAGGGTTGTGGGGTTACACTGGGGACCTTCATAGGGTGTAAAATCCTCTGAGCACACAGGGAAAACCTCTGGAGATATTCTAGTGGTATTAAAGCCAAGGCCTGAGAAAGAGAGGTGATGGAGAAATGCCTGGGAGGAGAGGGTCCAGGGTGGGTTTAAAGAACAGGAAGGAGGCTGTGGGCAGCAGCATGGTAAGTGAGAGGGAGGCTGGGGGGTGAGATCTGAGGGGTCCTGAGCTCTGCTCACGCAGGTGCCACAGATGCCAGTGGAGACTCTGACTTTGAGCAGATGATGGACAGACTCCCTCTGGCTGCCACTGGACTGGGGTTGGGCAGTAGCATGGAGATGGACAAGGTGGTTGCCAGACTGGTCCAGGTAGGTGACAATGGGGCCATGTGAGTGTGGAAGAAGGGGTAGATCTTAAACATATTTTGAAAGCAGAACCCTTGGTGTGGGAGTAAGAGAAGCTGAGGATGAATTCAAGGTTTTTGGCTGGAAGTACTGGGAGGATGAAGTGGCAGGTTTCCAAGCTGGAAAAGAGGATGAGGAGCAGGCTTACAGTGGGAGGGAAGATTAGGATCCTGGTTGTGGATAAATTAGGGTCAAAACATCTGCCAGTCACATCTTAGGGCCCTGGGTAGAGGAATTTGTGGGCTGGTGCAGGACATCTGCTGTCCTATCTGTTGCAGGAGCTGTCCCACCTGGAGCCGGCCAGGGGGCAAGGAGCCAGGGCTGCCCTATCCCCGGGATGACTACAGCCAGCCGGGCCAACCCCTACAGCATTGTGTCATCAGAAGAGGACGGGCTGCACCTGGTCACCATGTCGGGTGCCAATGGCTTTGGTAACAACAAGGTTCACACACGGCGCAGGGGCCGTAACCGCTTTGTTAAGAAGAATGGCCAGTGCAACATTGAGTTCACCAACATGGATGAGAAGTCACAGCGCTACCTGGCTGACATGTTTACCACTTGTGTGGACATCCGCTGGCGCTACATGCTGCTCATCTTCTCGTTGGCTTTCCTTGCCTCCTGGCTGTTGTTTGGTGTCATCTTCTGGGTCATCGCTGTGGCTCACGGTGACCTGGAGCCAGCTGAGGACCGTGGCCGTACGCCCTGCGTGTTGCAGGTGCATGGCTTCATGGCAGCCTTCCTCTTCTCCATTGAAACTCAGACCACCATTGGCTATGGGCTGCGCTGTGTGACAGAGGAGTGCCCAGTGGCTGTTTTCATGGTGGTGGCACAGTCCATCGTGGGCTGTATCATCGACTCCTTCATGATTGGTGCCATCATGGCCAAGATGGCCCGGCCCAAGAAGCGGGCACAGACACTGCTGTTCAGCCACAACGCTGTTGTGGCACTGCGTGATGGCAAGCTTTGCCTCATGTGGCGTGTGGGCAACCTGCGTAAGAGCCACATTGTGGAGGCCCACGTGAGGGCTCAGCTCATCAAGCCGAGGGTCACAGAGGAGGGTGAGTACATCCCGCTGGACCAGATTGACATCGATGTGGGCTTCGACAAGGGCCTTGATCGCATCTTCCTGGTGTCGCCCATCACCATCCTGCATGAGATTGATCAGGCCAGCCCACTGTTTGGCATCAGCCGGCAGGATCTGGAGACAGACGACTTTGAGATTGTGGTCATTCTGGAAGGGATGGTAGAGGCCACGGCCATGACCACACAAGCACGAAGCTCCTACCTAGCCAATGAGATCTTGTGGGGTCACCGCTTTGAGCCTGTCCTCTTTGAGGAGAAGAACCAGTACAAGATTGACTATGCACATTTCCACAAGACCTATGAGGTACCCTCCACTCCCAGCTGCAGTGCCAAGGACCTGGTGGAGAACAAGTTCCTGCTGCCCAGCGCCAATTCCTTTTGCTATGAGAATGAGCTGGCCTTCATGAGCCGTGATGAGGAGGATGAAGCTGATGAAGACCAAGACAGCAGCAGCTCTCAAGCTAGGCATGACTTTGACAGACCCCAGGCTGGTGGCAGTGCCCTTGAGCAGCGGCCCTACAGGAGGGAGTCAGAGATCTGAACTGCTGTTGGCCAAGGCGCTGCATCCTCTGAGGGCCCAGGGTTTGGGCAGAATGGGCCAGGCACTCTGGTTGCAGACTCAGTAGTGTTTTAGATGTTTTATGTTTCTCCACAATGGCCTTGGAAGGTTGGCGGGAGAGTGGGTGGCTGGAGTGGGCAGTCCCCAGCCTCAGATGCCCAAGCAGGCTCAGGGGCAAGATGGTGACCTCCTGGGGGCTGGACCTTCTGCCCAAGGAAAGGGCTGCAGTCTGCCCAGAAATGGCTCTACAGCTGGCCACCCAGCCTCTAGGTGAGGCTGGCAGGCTGTAGGGCAACCTGCCGGTTTTTAACTTGGGGAGAAATGATGGGTTTTGGCTTTCTCTATCTTAGCTTGGGAAAGACTTTACAAAAAAATTAACATGTGATTATTATTTTTTTTAATCCATGAGGGTACAAAAAAGGGACAGTTAGAATTCCATTTGTTTGCCAGGATGCAAGCAGCTGGGTGGAGGCTTCCAACACTTCCCCAAGACTGGATGGACCTCTGTCTCCTCTATAAAGGCCAGGCCCTCGCAGGTGGTGGGCTCATGGAAAGCACAGCAACACCATGGTTTTTATGCACGTGGGTAGATTAGATTCCATTTGTGATAGAAAAACCAAGACCATGCTCATTGTCATAATACAAGCTTTCCAGTGTCATAGAGGAGGAGGAAAGGGACAAGAAAAAACTAGTTTGAGCTTTCTGAGTTTGATTTTGCCCATTAGAGGTGCTTCTCAGGGTTGGATAG
Source organism: Anoura caudifer (assembly GCA_004027475.1). NCBI lineage: Eukaryota > Metazoa > Chordata > Mammalia > Chiroptera > Phyllostomidae > Anoura > Anoura caudifer. The sequence goes on along the minus strand of PVKU01005535.1, from coordinate 17,248 downwards.
GAGACCTGTCTGCCATGGAGGGTTTCCTCTCCCTCAGTGCACTGTATTCTCCTGGTTTACTTCTCTTTTTCTGGCCAATGGCCTCCACCCCTCCCCATGGAGAGGGGCCATTGGGAAGTGCAGGAGTGGATGGCTCCATGGGATGAAAGCCTGGTTCCCAGACTGAGGAACTGGATCAGCCCCATTTTGTAAGGGGCCCCAGCATGACTTGTGCCTTAGAGACACCGAGTGGTCTGGCTCCAGTTTTTGCTTTTATAGGACTCTCTTCATTACCCTGACTCTACTGCGAAGTCCCTGCTAGCCTCTCTGTCTGCAGAGGCCAGGCTGACTGGTGCTCCCTCTGAACCTGGGGCAGCATGGGCGAGCCCAGGTGAGTAGCAGCCAGGTTATACCTGGCCTGAATGGCAGAGGAGCAGTCTTAGGAAAGATGTGGAATTGTTGGCTGAGGTGACTAGGAGTAGTACACACATCCAGGAACTCTAGTCAAGAAGAGGTTTGGGGCTGATGACTCTGCTGGCCCAGAAGCAGGCCCCTGGATGAGAACCTGCCCAGTGGGAGCTTGTTTCTGGCAAAGAAGACAGGTGGTGAGGCCTGGACCCTGGGAAGGAGCTGGGACCCTCCCAGGACAGCTAAGAGTGCTGTCCTCCCAAATGACCAGGTCCATGAGGAAGTTAGTACTGGCTTGCCTGCCCAGGCTGTTCCAACCATGCCCTTAGGACAGCTCACAACCTGAGGCAGCAGAGACACCCAAGTCGGGGAAACTGAGACAGAGTGCAAGGTCATGCAAAAAGGAGTAGGTCTCTAGTGACAGGGAGAGGTTAGGGCCTGGGTGGGGTCTCCTGACTTGTCCCTCCTCCTTTGACCCCTGCTACAGCTGGAGACCTGACCTGAGGTCAGGGGCTGTGGAAGGCCTGGGCATGGACTATCAGCTCCCTACCAGAGACACCCCGACAGCCCCTACACTGAGGTAGGCCTGACTCCCAACACTCTGTCCTAGCCTCAGACTTCACCCTGACTTCTGGCCAAGAAGATTCACCCTGAGGCACTAGAGGCAGTTCTTTCAGGATCTGCTGGAGGAGCCTCTGCTCTGAACCCAGCTGACTTACTCAGCCTTAGCCCTGGGGGTGAGGATGGAGCTGATGTTGGAGCACTTACCTACCAACCCCATTCCAGATTGTCAGGCTGAGCCAGGGTGGAACAAGGTGACCCCAGTTAGTTGGGCAGCATTAGGGGCTGGTGCTCTGATCTGCCCAGCAGCCAGAGATCCTTCCAGAGCCAGGTGGACCAGCCTTCCACTCACTCCAGAGTATACTCACTCCAGAAATCACTCACTTCCACTCATCAGGAGTATAGCTCACCGGAACTTCTAGTCTGTGGCGATTTCACATGGCCTGATGTACCTCTTCTCAGGTCTGTCCCCTCCCAGGCCTGTGCCAGACAGTTCAGTCCCCAGATGCTATAGGAGAGAAGCTCTAAGCTGCCTTTTATCTCTTGCCAAAGGCAGATGCTGTGTTTTCACTTTTCTGACCGTACCTCCTCCTATTTATTTATTTATTTATTGCTTGTGCTAAAGATCAAAATAGTCTCCCTTTTTAATGCACTTGAAACTGGAGGGTGGTTGGGAGGAAGGGCTGTTGTGGGTGCAGAGTGAGTATTACATGGTTCCTGGGGAGTGTGTGAGGGTGTGTGTGTGCCCATGTGTGGTGTGTGGAGAATAGGAATGCTCATACACATGTGCATGCATGTGGTGTATGGCAAGTGTGTGTGCATATGTATGTATGTCGGGTGTAGTTTGTGCTGAGCAGGTGTGTATTCCAAAGTGCTCTGGCCCTCAGCCTCCTAGGCAGCAGGATTTCCAAGAATTTTCTCTAGTCTGAACCAGGAGGTCCAAGGTTGGAGTGGGCTACAGATGTGGTCTCCAGCACGCTCTGCCCTGGGGCACTGAGCTGCTTATGCCGGAAAGGGCAGAAGTGTGTGTGTGACTGTGAGAGTGTGAGCATAAAATGTGTGTTCAAGTGAAACATACATTTGTTGCTTTGCCTGTAAGTACACGAATGTGTGGATTCATTGTACATGGGGTTGTTGTACAGATGTGTGCAAGTGGCAGTCTCTGTGTGAATCTGGGATGTTGACATAGATCTGTGATATGTATGTTTGTCTGCACACACATAGTTTGTGCATATTTACCTGTAGGGGTGTGTGTGTGTGTGTTTTCTTTCTCTTTTTTTTATTGTTGTTCAAGTACAGTGGTCTCCATTTCCCCCGTGTGTGTGTGTGTGTGTGTGTGTGTGTGTGTGTTTTATATGTGGGCATTGGTTTAAATGTTCAGCAGGAAGTCAGGCTGGGCACACACAACTTGGGATGGATGCTGGCCATGGGCATCAGCGTGGTGGACCTCAGCAATCCCTCTGGTACTCTACCCTGGTTGTGTCCAGGGGGAGTGTGTGCAGTGTGTGTGCCTGGGCATGAGGTGACATTGGCACATATATGTGAGTCCTTGGCACCTATCAATGAGCAGTTGTGTGTAGGAGGCATGTGTGTGTCTGTCCCTATGACTATGTACGTGCATGTGGCATATCTGTGTGGCATCTGTGCCAGGCTGTGAACAGGACAGTGTGTATGTATGTGATTGTAAACAGGTTCTGGGAGCTGTGTGTGTGAATGTCAGCATCATGTGTCCATGTGTGTGCCCTTGCATTGCTGTGCCTCCCAGTCCCTGCCTGCTCGAGGATCCCGGTGCGGGTTGGGAGACTTGGTGGAAAGGAGTCCCCTGAACAGGGATGTCTGCCCTGCACGAGAGCACAGAATGTCAAATATATTTTAAATGGTGAATTTTCATGTTATTTTCAGTACAGAGCAGTATCTGAAGACATAGGCCATGAGACTAGACCACATTAAATGCATTTTGATCTCCTTGAGTGCCACCATGTGGAGATGTGTGTTTCAAAGGCCTTGCCTGGCTCCAACACATGCTGGCGGTTCTTGTAATTCCTCAGCCCCTGTGTTCTTCAGCAATGGGGCTCCCCAGGGGCCTTCAAGAGTTGGGGTGGGGGAATATGGAAGCAGCTTGGAGACAGAGGACAGAACACAGCCTCCACACAGACCCTGAGGTGCTCTTCTAGCCAGCATGCATACCCTCACTCCATGGTGACCAAACACCTCTTCCCCATGGGCTTAGCCTGCACATGTTGCACCTCCCAGCTATGTGACCTTGCCCACTGCCCTGTCTTTTCTGGGTCTGTGTCTACCACCTGTCCTTCCTTCTGCAAAGATGTGATGAGCACCTCTATGTGCAGGAGACCAAAGGTCACTCTGGGACCCACAGGATTGGGGGAGGTCCCCTCAAGATGGCAGCCCTGGTGCTCACTGCTGTGACAGGAGAAGTTGGGTCAGGCAGGGGGCTGGAAGACCCCTACATCAGCCTGGCAGAGGATGCAGGGCAAGCAGGCACTGCTGGCAGAGGAACCAGCGCAGGCAAGGAGGAAGACATCTGTGCAAAGCTTATTTTTGTGGGGAAAGAAAATTTCTTCTGCACCGAGGGCTCAGTCTCTAGCATTCCAGGGGCCTTCTGGCAGAGGCCCACAGGAAGAGAATTCTTTCCTTTACCCAAACTATTTTCACTACTGGAGAGATGTGAATCAGTGAAGGATCTGGGGATTGTTCCCTTGCATTGTACCTGGAGTCCCTATCTCAGGACCCAGATGGGTCAATTGAGGCACTACATTGAGGCTGCTTTGTCAGGCAGAGTTTGGATAAAAAGAGGGAATAATGACCTGGTGCCAATTCCCTACTTCCTGACTCTGTCAGCTGCAGCCCCTCTCTGAGCTTCAGTTTCTCCACATGTGATCTGAAACAAGGATGATACTCTCTGAGGACTCAAAGTGCTGTACCAGGCTGTCCAGGCCCAGGTGTTTAAAGAGCCCTTCCTTCCGTGGGTCAATACCAAGGTCAGTGCTAAGACCCGGGACTGCAATTCTTCCTAGATAAGGCTTGGTGCAGAGGCTGAGCTAGAGCTCAGAGACCACAGCCTTAGGCCAGGGAAGGGTCCCAGGCCAGGCTCTGGAGCAATGCAGTGGTACAGGTTGTACACTGTACAACCCCAGGGATGCCATTTACAACCTATGCAATCAGGCACAGCAGTGGTAACCTCTGAAACTTCTTGCCTTTTTCCCTCACTTCCTCAGGGTTCCATATGCAGTATGAGATTACAGGGATAGGAGGCACAGGGATACTTCTGCAGACACTTTTTCATGAAACCACTGACTGGCTAGAAAAATGAAAGGGTGACAGCCTCATACCAACATACACACAACCATGCACACAAGCACATGTATACATACCAGAAATGCACATAGACACATACAACTGTGTGGAATATTATGTAGCCAGAAAAAGAATGGTTCCCTGATGCATGCAACAATGTGGATAAATCTCACAGACATTATGCTGAATGAAAGGATCCAGACACAAGAGGATGCATGGTGTTCAAGTCTATTTGTATGAAGTCCTAGAACAGACAGTCTTTGGTGACAGAAATCAAGACAGTGGTTGCCTGTGGGGAGCAGGTGAGCCAGTCACTGGATGTCAAGTGACAGAACTCCCTTTTTAGAGCAGGTGGCTGAATTTGGGCTCAGAGAACAGGCAATGCCTGGATTGGGAGGGAGGGCCTGATGAGGGGAGGTCCTTATCCACGTGCCCTGTCCAGTAGAGAGTGGGTTTTATAGCTGAAGTTTGGAGGTGAGTGACTTTCTGGAGGCTGCAATGTCCTGCCCTTTTAGCTGGCTACCACTGAGATTCATCATCGAGGAAGAACCAACTAGGGGCAGGTATAGAGAGGCAAGGAAGCTGAGATGTCTGGAAAGGAGGGGTGAGTTGGGGGGCAACTGGAGTGGGACCTGACTGAGGTGGTTGAGAGACATGTGACATGTGACAGACATCGAGACCCTTGCTGTTCAAAGACACTGATGAGGCTGCTGGCCACAGGTTCTGGCCCTCCCAAGAATCTCTTAGCATAACAATTACCGACACCCGCATCTTAGCCTCTCAGAATCAGGCCCCATGTGTGCTGCCCCCTGGGAAGAATAGCAGGACCCAGCCTCTGGGGCCAGATGGGCAGGTGGTAAAGGTGGGCTAATGAGCTCTGTTAACCAGCCTTGTGTGTGCGGGGGAGAGTAACTGGGGGCTGTCAATGAACCCAGCTCCTCCAAGGGATGAGCCCCTGGGTCCCAGCCCAGAGACTAGTGACTTGAGTGACCATGAGGCCCCAGTCTACATAGGTCTGACCATAAAGGGTGGGCTATGCTGGGCTCATTTCTTGAACATTCTGCTGAATATGAGAGGTGGAGTGTTCTGTCCACCCAGCCAGGTGGCCCCTGTGGAGTACTGGTAAAGTCCAGGTGGCTGTGACTTCTACCGAGCACCCACTCAGAGGCAGGGACAGTGAGGCATGTCTTTTATTAATTTAGTGGGTGGGCTCTTCCTCCGTGCCTGACTCAGAAGTGATAAATGCTACAGACACTACAAACCAAGTGAGTAATAGAGAATAAGGGTAGTTAGAGGGAAGTGACCTTCATGCTGTCCTTGAAAGGGCCCAGGGAGTGAGAATTGGCTCTGAAGAACAACTCTTTTGGGTGTGACCCTGACTTCACCATTCCCTGATTCTGTGTTCTGACCCAGGGAGCTAACTTCTTTGTGCCTGTTTTCTTCCCTGTAAAATGGGGCTGGTGATCATAAAGCAGTGTGTGAGGGATGAATGAGTAAGAAACAGGACAGCAGACAGAGGGTATATAAATACGAGCTCTTTTCTCTTATCACTATTATTTGGGAATAAGCATGCTAAGTTGGGGCAGCCTTGAGCTGGTGCTCTGTTGGCTGGGGGCAGGGTGGCTGGGCCACTTAGAGCTAGGGAGAGAGTCCAAATGGGAGAGAGATAGTCTGGGGCTGGGGTCTGCCTCCTCTGGGTGTGGTGGGAGCAAGAAGGAATTGTGAAAATGGTCAACATTTTCACATTGGCATCTTCTTGAGAAGATCACTCTGGCTGCCATGTAGGAAGTAGTACAGTGAAGCCAGTGTGGTAACTGGGAAGAGAGGAGGAGACTTGCTCCAGACAGGCAGGTGAACCAGTTAGGAGGCTGAATACACAGCTGGGCTGAGGGGGCACTCTGACTGAGACTGTTGATTTTTGGTATGAGCTGCTGACTGAGCTGTTGGATGAGGAGCACCAGGGAGATGGTACTTTTGGACATTTTAAGGTGCCAACAAATGATACTCCACTTTGGAAGTCAGTTTGGCAGTTTTTTATTATGCTAAATGTACACTTAGCATAAGATGAGGCCATTCCACTCCTACATGCTGCTCAGGAGAAAGGAAAACTCATTTTTACATGCAAACCTGGAAGTGATATTTACAACAGCTTTATATGTGATTGCCCAAAGCAGAAAGACACTCAAATGTCCTTCACCTATAAGTGGGCAACCAGACTGTGACCTGTCCCCATGAGGAAATGCTCCTGAGCAATGAAGAGGAGTGGGTGTCGATTCTTGGACCAATATGATGCATCCCAAAGGCATGACACCGAGTGAAAGAAGCCAGACTGAGAAGGATCTCTTTTACATATATAGCATTCTGGAAAAGCCAAAACTATGGAGAAAGAGAGCACATCAATGGTCACCAGGGCCCAGGGCAGAGGAGGGGGTGATTACAAAGGATGGAAGGGGATTTTTAAGGGGTGATAAAATCATTATATGTCTTGATCATAATGATGGTCACACAGATATGTGGACTCTGTGCCGCAAAGGATGAATATAGGTCAATTATACCTTTTTTTTAAGGGGAAGAAAAAGCCAATGAAATTCATATATAGAGAGGTCAATGTGTCTGGATTTTGGAAGAGAGGTCATTTCTGAAGTTCAGGGCTGGGAAGACATGGGTGTGGATGGAACCAAATGATTGTGAGAAGTTAATTATAGATGACATGGCAGGATATGTGAGACAGTGAGATGTTCAGAATGACTGGGGCTTCTGAACAGACAAGGTGCTGGGTGACATAATCTTGTGACACCTCAAATTCAGGAGAGGTGGTGCTTCCAGGGCTTCCCCCCCATCCTAGGGTGACAGTTCAGGGGCAAAATGGGTTCCAGCAACCTCAGTCAGGGCTGAGACCCTCCAGGGGGTCTGAGCTTCTGGGAAGAGAGGCTGAGGAGCAGGGGCTCCACTACTGCCCCCTCCAGGTCCCTGAGACACTTTGAAAATTACTAAAAGACAAGGGCAGCTTACAGTTTATTGTCTGGTTTCCTTTTGCAAATGGAAGGAGGCATGGTTAATAATAATTACATAGGGAACATGGGGGTAAAATGAGACTGGGAAGACCAGCCAGATCCCATGCAGAGGTCCAGGCTGGGGTGAGGCTTCCTCAGCCTCTCCCCTCCTTCTGCCACACCTATCCCTGCCAGGTGCACTGATCACCCCTTCCTGTCCCCCAGGGACTTGAACGTGAGTATGAAGGGAGAGAAGGTTCATATTACCTCATCTTGCAGCCCTGCTCCAACTCTTTGTGTTCCATCTGTAGAATGGGGTTGTTGGTATCAAAGAGCTCAGAAGCCACCATGGCCTTGCAGGTTCACAGGGAAGACCTGTGAAGACATGAAGTCTGCCATCACACCCAGGGCAGCCACCCAGGCGAGGTACTCACACATGTACCTCAATATACAGTATCTCTCACACTCCTCTAAACACAGTGTCCCTCACGCACATCTCCAAATACCATGCCACACACATGTCAGTGAACACAGTTCACCACACTCACACTGGTGATACAGCTGTCACACACACATATGAACACATATATGCACACACAGTGAATAGTGATACCAGTAAACATGAGTCTCAAACAAACACATCACTAAGCACAATTCCTCACAAACATAATATTAAAAAATATTAAATAAGTGTTAAATAAAAGGCAGAAAAAAAGACACACACACACACATACATATGATAGACAGGCAGAAGAGATATTCAGATTGAAACAAAAAACCTGACAAACAGATTTATGTATATGCATACACACAGATATACAGAAAGATAACATAGAGAAACAGAAAGATACAGAGACAGATAAAGTGACAAATAAATCTAAAGACATATAGCCCACATGATGAACAAATAGAGATAATCAGAAACACACATTAACAGATAGAAAGACAGATGGACAATACATAGAAAGACATGCAGAAACATGAATACAGATACGTATAAACAGACAGCTATATAGATAGGCACACAGACAGATAGTAAAATAGGTGGACATATAGACACACATATGTGCATAGAGTTATATAGACAGACAGAAATAGAAACTAGAGAGAGACAGATGCACAGCCAGAAATTTGCCATGAAGGAGATAGGAATGCCAGATGTGCTCATTGACACAAGGCTCAATACATCTACCTGGGCCAAAGGAAAAAAAAGAATGTCCCAAACTGTATCCAGTTGTTCAGAAAACATAATGAGGATGAAGATTCACCAGACAAGCTCTTTACATTTGTTACCTATGTATCTATTACCATTAAGAAAATCTACAGTTAGTATGGATGAGAACTAATTTCTGATGGTTAAATAAGGCTGTAAAACTGCCTTTGGAAAAAAGTACAAGTATGTAGACAGATAAATAGTTATACAGGCAGAGAGATAGATGTCCCTATGTCTGTCTGTCTGTCTGTCTATCTATCTGTCTATCTATCTATCATCAATCTATCTAGCAAAAGAGAGATAGCCAGGCATATAGATAGATGGATAGAAAAGGAGACTGACAGATGGAAAGACAAATAGACACATAGAAAAAGAGACAGATGAACAGATGGGAAGAGAGACCAAGAGACAGAGGAGGGGAGGGAGGGAGGGAGAGAGAGAGAGAGAGAGAGAGAGAGAGAGAGAGAGAGAGATTGGTAGGTAAAGAGATAGATAAAAATGTAGATGGAAAGACAGAGAGACAGAGGGGTAAAAAATAGACAGGTGGGTGGTCAGATGAATGGATGGATGGACAGATAACAGAGAGAAAGACAGGTAGACAGTCAAACAGACATCAATGGACAGGTAAAAAGGTGGACAGGCTAAGAGAAAGACAGATGGACAATATATAGACAGACAAATATACAGAAAGAGATAGATGGAAAGACAGATTGACAGACATACAGAAAGAAGTATATATATAGAAAGATAAGCAGATAAATAGAGAGTGAGACATACAAAAAGACACATCTACAGACATGTGGGTAGACAGAGAAACAGATGTACAGACAGAAAGACTGATAGAAAATGGACACTGATAGATATGCAAATAGGTGTACAAATATGTATACAGAGAGATTAGTTATACATATAGACAGGTAGAAGGATAGCTAGATGAAAAGGCATACATATAGAGAGATAAAAATAGAGAGAGAAAGACAGACAAACTGTTGGACAGACTGTTAGAGAGATAAATAGATACAATAGATGGAAACATCGACAGAGACAGATAAATGGGTATTATATATGTAGACATGCAGAAAGAAAGATGAAGAAATAGAATGATTGGTAGTTAAAGAGACAGTGAGGTAAACAGAAAGATAGGCAGAGAAATAATTAGAAAGGCAGACAGATAGAGGCAAAAAATGTCAGAGAGATTGACAGAACAACATACTGCAAATAGACAAATAGATATGCAGACAGAAAGTCATGCAGATAAAGAGACAAACAGAAAGAAACTAATTGAATGACAGGTAAACAGACAGATACAAAAATGGAAAGGTAGAGACATAAATAGAGAGCAAATAGCAGATGGACAGACAGCTCCTCAGAAAGACCCAGAGATAGACGGAGAGGCAAAGAAGGACAGACAAGCAGGCAGACAAACATGTCTTCCTTATAAAAGCATTACAACTTTTTCTTTAGCACTCTTCCATGTCCTGAATATCTTTTCTGGTATCTCCTTGTTTCCCTTTTATAGTTAGAGTGGACACCATAGTGGATGCCTTTATTTCAATACCATGCTCCACATTTACTTTTAGCTGCTCTGGCAACCACTGATTGTTTGAGTGGAACTCTCATGAAATGGGGTCCCAGAAAGGTGATGCCCTGGACAGAAGACTCAGCCCCTAAAGGCAGCAACACTTAGCCCCCTTCCCTGAGGTAGAGAAAGGGCCCTCCAGGTGGGGTAGGTACATCTAAAATAAATAAAGAGGGGATTTTGAAGTCTTGTTTGCAATTATTATCTGTACTGGGGTGTGTATATATGGGGCAATGAAGTGGAGAATGACAGAAAAAGTAAATGTCTGGTAGAAGGAAGAAAAATGTGCATGCATTAAGAATTAAGGGCTCATATTGACTACATTTTCATTAAAATACACAGTGAATTATTTTTAAAAATTTAAATTGACAATTACTTCTTACTTAAGGAATGGATTGATATCTGAATGTTAAACTTTACCTTAGTCAGATAAAGTGGACTTGTCAGTAGTCATTACTCCTCTTTTAGCCCCCTTGCCATTTTCCAGACCTTGGCTGAAACAACTCAGAGTGCCAACCCCCTATGCTTATGCTAATGGGCTTTGGAGAGAAGGCCCAGTAAAGAGGTGGGGCCGCTTTTATGCATAAGAAATAGGAATGAACATTTAAACACAAAATTAGAGCTTGTGTCAGGGCTCTGGGTGGCTCTCATCAGATTTATATTCACCTTGCCCTGAGAGCACCTATTATCTGAACTCACTGCTTTGGTTTTGCCTCGAAAATGAAGACAGACACATCATGTGCAGGTGAACTGTTCATCCAGAGGCACCATGACTAGCACCTCTGCTTACAACTACCTTTGTCTCAGGGAGAAACACTATGTGTAGATTAATGCCAGATGAGAAAAAGGGGCTGGAAAGAGAGGAAGTCAGAGTCAATGCCATTTTCATTGTTCAGGGAAACAGTAACTATGGGCCATACCTGCATCTTGGGAGAGTTTGGGATACCTGGTCCAGAAGCCCCTATCATTGTGTGTGTGTGTGTGTGTGTGTGTGTTCTTGTTCCTGTTAGTGTTGTCAACTGAATGCTGTTGTGACTAATTCAATGAAGGAGTCCCCAGTTTGGGGTATGGTGAAGGGGGACAGACTTTATTCAGTGTAAATAGTTCAATTGTAAAACAGGGAAGCAAACTGGGTGAGGTGGTTCCAGTGTTACAGCTCCGCTCCAGCAAGACAGCTCTGCTCTAGTTTCACCTCCAGCTGAGGAAACAGTCTTAGATGGACACTGAAAGTGCACTTTAGAAGGCTGAGGTGAAGCTGGCTTATATAGAGAGTAGTGCCCACCCTTATGCCTGATTGGTCTGTTCTCATGCAAATGAAGACTCCAAATCCTCACAATTTGATTGGTTCCAAAAGCAATTATTGGGTGAAATGGAGCTGATTAGTCAGTAAAGATACAGATAAGGATATAGCTGTGCAGTTCCAATTAGCCAGGGCAGGTGTTCAGCCTATTGGTTGATTTCATCCTAGGAGCTCCTTTTCAAGGGTTAGTTCAGCCAGTAGGAATACAGTACAGGAGGCAAGTAGCTCAGTGCAGCTTTCCCCTGGAGTGCAGAGAGCAGAGAGGCCCTTGTTTAGCAATGACTACTAGACTCTGTTTATACATTTGAGCCATAACACAATGGGTCCTTTTTTGGCAGGTATGTTCTTCACAGGATCAATAGCGTGTTCTTGTGCATATTTCTCTGATGTGGACCCCAGCTCGTGGGGTCCACATAACATTGTGGATGCAACATTGTGTATAAGATGACAAATTCACATGGACTACCGTGTCCTGTGAAGGAAAAGGGACAACATGGCTTCTCTCTGAAGAGGAGAAAAAGCCTCGGCCTTTGTCTTGACAGGCCTTTATTGCTTTTCTGGACACATTACATGATGGTCCTCATTTACTATGCACAGATTCACTTTAGGGAGTTACCTTTTACAGAAAACAAGGAGAGGATGCTGCTAATCACATCACAGAAGAAGGATATTTGCAAATGCAAAGGGAAAAGTGGTTGAACTGGTTATACTCATCCTTGGAAGGTTTAGCATGGATTTTAGGAAGTTAATTTAAAGATACGCAATAAATGTTTACTGCCTCAATTCAAGGTGAGGGAGTTTTAGCAAAAGCAAGTCTCGTAGTAGTCTAGAGACTTGCTTTTGCAGGCCTGATTCCCCACAGGAGAACCTATCCATAGGCGTGGGTCCTGTCTGAGCCCACGTCACACAGAATGGTCTCCTATATTCCTTGGGGTGTGTGTGTGTGTGTGTGTGTGTGTGTGTGTGTGTGTGTGTGTGTTTGCCTGAAACAGGTGAAAGCCCTCTGGTTCTAGCAATGAAAAATCCTAGGACCTATGTGGACAAAAATCATAGAAAAGTCATTTGGAATATTAAGACTTTGTCAGCTTTGATTTATGTTTGGATGTGTTATGTCTTGCAGTTTTTCTGACTTTGAAAATAACCACTCAGCTAGGGCTTTCAGCTGAGGCTGTCTGTTCAGCAAATGGCATGTAGAAGCCACTCCCACAAAAGGAGTTATTGCTGAACTCTGCTGTTACCTGGGAATTTTACATTATGGGTGACATATTGCAACTTGTTTTGTGATGTTCAAATGTCATAAAGGACAAAACAATGCAGATCTAAAATTTTATATGGAATCAGAATATTTTCTGCTTTTCGAGTGTCTGACTAAATATATACCTCAAGTGTTTAATATCTTTATTTTATTTTTGCTTATTTTGTATCTAATGGAAACATTCATAAAAAGTTTATGCTGAAGCCTTTTTCTTGGAATATATCTAAACAGAGGATTCCAACTGGAACCAGCAGAGGAAAGAAAGCAGTAGTCGCTCAGTCTGTGGACAGTAAAGAAATAAACTCCATGTCCTGGTACACTTAACAATTTTATTATGAAGATGTTTTATGCAAACCAGAAAAAATTGTTTATATTGTTTATAGTTTAATGTGAAAGTCTCTATTAGTGCAGTTATTGCCTCTACCTTTTATCAGAAGCAAATACACCTTCTTTTGAGTTTTCTGTACTCCCACTGGTTGATGATTTCCATCTTCCATTTTTTTCTTTTTTCTTTTCTCAGTCATTTAAAATTTTATATAGCTACAATGGAATCTCTTCAACAAATGGTGCTAGAAAAACTGGACATCCATGTGCCAAGAAAAAAATCTAGACACAGACCATACACCCTTCACAAAAATTAACTCAAAGTGGGTCACAGACCTACATATGCAATGCAAAACTATAAAACTCCTAGAATAGAACATGAGAGAAAACCTAGATGACCTTGGATAAGGTGGTGACTTTTTTAGATACAACACCAAAGACACAGGCCATGAAAGAAATAATTAATAAAGTAGATTTTATTAAAATTAAAAATGTCTACTCTGTGAAGGACAATGTCAAGAGAATGAGGTGTTATAGACTGAGAGAAAATATTTGGAAAAAACACATCTAACAAAGGCCTGTAAGCAAAAATATACAAAAAACCCTTAAAACTCAACAATAACAAAACAATCTGATTTAAAAATGGGCCAAAGACCTTAATAGACCACTCACCAAAGAAGATATACAAATGTCAATTTAGCATGTGAACAGTTGTTCCACATCATATGTCATCAGGAAAATGCAAATTAAAAACAATGAGATACTACCTATTACAAGGCCACAGTCTGGAACACTGACAACACCAAATGCTGTCAAGGATACAGAGCAACGGGAACACTCACTCATTGCTGGTGGGATGTAAATTGGTACAGACAATTTTGAAGACAGTTTTGCAGTTTCTTAAAAAACTAAATATTCTCTTATCATATGATCCAAACTGTATCAGTTGTGCTCCTTGATATTTGCCCAAAGGAGCTAAAAATATATGTCTACACTAAAACCTGCACATGGATGTTTATAGTAGCTTTATTCATAGTTGGCAAAACTTGGAGGCAACCAAGATTTCCTTCAGTAGGTGAATGGATAAGTGAACTGTAGTACATCCAGACAATAAAATTTTATTCAACACTAAAAACAATTGAGCTATCAAATCATGAAAAGACATGGAGGAACTTCAAATGTGTATTACTAAGTGAGAGCAGTCACTTTGAAAAAGTATGTTTCAAACTATGTGACATTCTGGAAAAGGCAAAAAACTATGAAGAGAAAGTAAAAGTATCAGTAGTTGACAGGGGTTGGGTGGTGGGAGGTAAGAGGGGTAAACAGGGGAAGCACAGACAAGATCTAAGGTAATGAAAATATTCTAGTTCATCTTGTAACATGTGAACATACATGTTACATACATTTACACCTTGTAACATACATTTGTCCTAGCCCATAGAATGTACAAACCATGAGTGAACTATGGACTTTAGGTGATTATGATGTGTCAGTGTAGGTTTATCAACTATAACAAATGTACCATTCTGATGGGGGATGTTGATAATGGTGTAGGCTATGTATATGTAGGGGCAGAAATTGTTTGAGAAATCTCCGTACATTTTTCTCAATTTTTCTGTGAGTCTTAAGCTGCTCTAAAATGAAACCCTTAGTGAAAAGAAGAAAAAAAAGAAGAAATAAACTCCAGACACTCTCATGTCTTTGTTTCTTGTGCATGTGCTTTATTAATATGACTTCAAACCTGAAGTGGGTCCACACATCCTTAATAAACACACCAAGTCTCTCTCTCTCTCTCTCTCTCTCTCTCTCTCTCTCTCTCTCTTTTTTTTTTACCAGCAGTCAGTCTCCCCCCAATTTTTAAACTGTTTTTTTTTTTTTTATTGTTGGCACTACTATGATTGTCCTCATTTTTTTCCTTTACCCACTTCTACCCAGCTTTCACCTTTCTTTCCTCAGGCGAACACCACACTGTTGTCTGTGTCTATGGCTTATGCATAAATGTTCTTTGGCTCATCCCTTCACCTTTCATCCAGCCCCTCCCCACTGACAGCTGTCAGTCTATTACATTTATCTATGCCTCTGTTACTTTTTTTCATCAACTTATTTTGTTCTTTAGATTACACATGTAAGTGATATTATATGGTATTTGTGTTTCACTGACTAGATTATTTCATTTAGCATAATAATGTCCATATCCATCCATGCTGTACCAAAAAGTAAGAGTTTCTTTTTTACTGCCATTAGTATTCCATTGTGTAAATGTAGCACAACTTTTTAATCTATTCATCTTGGGCTATTTCTAGACCTTGCCTATTGTAAATAACATTGCTGTGAACATAGGGGCACATGTATACTTTTAAGTGGGTGTTTCTGGGCTTTCTTAGGATAAATTCCAGAAGTGGATTCCCTGGGTCATAAGGCAGTTTCATTTTTATTTTTATTTTTGTGAAAACTCCGTACTTTTTTCCACAGTGGCTGTACAAGTCTGCATTTCCACTAACAATACACTAGGGTTTCCCTTTGTCCACATCCTTGCCAGCTCTTGTATTTTTGTTGATTTATTGATGATAGCCATTGATAGCCATTCTGGCAGGTGTGAGGTTATCTCATTGAGTTTTTTTTTTTTTTTCCTTAAAGATTTTATTTATTTATTTTTAGAGAGAGAGGAAATGAGAGAGTGTGGGAGAAAAACATCAATGCTTGGTTGCCTCTTGTGAGGCCCCCACAGGGGCCCTGCCTGCAATCCAGACATGTGTTCTTTTTTTTTTTTTTCTTTAATTGATACGGTAAGAATTTATTCCATGGTTTTTATGTGTCAGGGACTGCCAGGCTTCCCACCTCAACACCTTGACTACTGAGCCCTGTGGTTTTCAGTGTGTGCAAGACACTTAACAGTAATGACAACAGCTGTAGTGTCCTGAGTGCCTGTTCATGTGTTGGGTACCCTGCTAGGTATTGATCGGTCTTGTGTTACCTTTACTCTTTTTTTAAATTATATTTTATTGATTATGCTATTACAGTTGTCCCATTCCCCCCTTCATTACCCTCCACCCTGCACACCCCCTCCCACCCACATTCCTCCCTTTAGTTCATGCCCATGTGTCATAAGTTCTTTAGCTTCTACATTTCCCACACTATTCTTGCCCTCCCCGTCTATTTTCTACCCACCATCTGTGCTACTTGTTCTGTGTACCTTGTCCCCCTCTCTCCTCTTCCCACTCCCCTATTGCTAACCCTCCATGTGATCTCCATTTCTGTGTTTCTGCTCCTGTTCTAGCTGTTTGCTTACTTTGCTTTTGTTTTAGGTGTGATTGTTAATACCTGTGAGTTTGCTGTCTTTTTACTATTCATATTTTTTATCTCCTTTCTCTTAGATAAGTCTCTTTAACATTTCATATAATAAGGGCTTGGTGATGATGAACTCCTTTAACTTGACCTTATCTGAGAAGCACTTTATCTGCCCTTCCATTCTAAATGAAAGATTTGCTGGATAGAGCAATCTCGGATGTAGGTCTTTGATTTTCATGACTTGGAATACCTCTTTCCAGCCCCTTCTTGCCTGTAAGGTCTCTTTTGAGAAATCCTCTGACAGTCTGATGGGAACTCCTTTGTAGGTGACTGTCCCCTTATCCCTTGCTGCTTCTAGAATTCTCTCCTTCATTTTCATCTTGGGTAATGTAATTATGATGTGCCTTGGTGTGTTCCTCCTCGGGTCCAACTTCTTTGGGACTCTCTGAGCTTCCTGGACTTCCTGGAAGACTATTTTCTTTGCCAGATTGGGGAAGTTCTCCTTTATTATTTGTTCAAATAAGTTTTCCACTGGTTGCTCTTCTTCTTCCCCTTCTGGTACCCCTATAATTCCGATGTTGGGATGTTTAAAGATGTCCTGGAGGTTCCTAAGCCTCTCCTCATTTTTTTGAATTCTTGTGTCTTCCTTGTTTTCTGTTTGGTTGTTTCTTTCTTCCTTCTGGTCCACTCCATTGATTTAAGTCCCAGTTTTCCTCCCATCTCTGTTGGTTCCCCATGCATCTTTCTTCATTTCACTTATTGTAGCCTTCATTTTTTCATCTAATTTGTGAGCAAAATCAACCAATTCTGTAAGCATCCTGATTACCAGGGTTTTGAATTGTGCAACTGATAGGTTGGCAATCTCTTCATCGCTTAGATAAATTGGCTCTGGGGGTTTGATTTGTTCTCCGGTTTGAGCCATTTTCATTTCTGGGTTTTTTTTTTTTTTTTTTTTTTTTTTTTTTTTTTTTTTTTTTTTTTTTTTTTTTTTTTTTTTTTTTTTTTTTTTTTTTTTTTTTTTTTTTTTTTTTTT